>JAOWCC010001368.1:26163736-26332185 GCA_030867875.1 Actinernus sp. WN-2022 | reverse complement strand
CTCTGTCAGGCATGCTCACACCTTCAGTTGTCACTCAGCCTTTGTCAAGTGAACAACAACTCTATTCAAAGCTCTACATACAATTTCTACGGTCTAGAGTGCGGGAGGTCGGAGGTTCGAACCCGGGCGCGTCCTTGGGCAGGAAGGTTAATAAGCCGTTGGCCTTGTCTCCTTCTTCTAATCAGTATATGAAGGGGACGTGAAAGAACCTGTTGTACTACTCGAAAAAGAGAAGGGGATTGTCACCCGGTACAGCAGCCTGGCCATTGCACTAACCACACACTCAACATTGTAAACTGCGTGGCAGCCATTGGCGCCGTAATAGCAGTCCGAAAATTCACTGACGGGATATGTGATTGTGGCGCTATATAAATATGGCCTATTATTATTATACAATATATGATGCTCCGCTGGAGTGATCTCTAACTTTTGTTATTGCGCAAAATTCAAACTCAAACACTTGCATGTTTAATGTCTAAAACATCACACGAAAACGTTTGTAAACGGTACTAGCTTCTTGCTGTTTACTTCTTTTAGCTTATTATAATTTTAGCGTCGGAAATTTAGCCGGAAATAACCACGAACGTCTTAAATTGCGAGAGCGACAGAGAGAAATAAGAAAACAAGACTATATTCCAACAGCGACATGCCCACCTTCCGAGACTACACCCAGACAGCTTGTGATCTGTATAATATTTAACAGCATTTGTATGCGATTTTTTAGTTTTCCATGTACAACGTAAATCTTGAATAAAAATCGACAAAACCTAGTGTTTTCTTGTTCCTTAACTATAACCTTCTATACCATGTTACAGCGAATTTCATCAAAAGTTTCCCTTAAAAGACAGACAAGATTAAACTAAGTAATCCCATACAAATGCTGTTAAATATTATTATACAGACCCAGGAGCAGACCCCAAGCTTGGGCCATCCATGTGATTTTCTTCATTCGAAAGCTAGTCGACCAAATTCGCCTTTTACTGGATCGAAGTTCAAGCAAGTCAATGCTATTGTCTTGTACTCAACACTGATTGGCTCAAGTAACCGTAAGTTAGAATTCTTTGTTTTCGTTCTGCAATGTGATTGGTTCTCGTTGTCTAAGTGGTCCCGGTCCAGTAGTCGCATTGCAAGGCTTCCCCATTGTCTTCTCATGCACTAACAGTAGTTAGTATAAACCAACTAGTGGACCATTATAAATCCTGCATTCTGATTGGCTACCCTACTATAAGTCTCTGTGTGATGGCCCATGGTAGAGAAAAACCGCACGCATTTTCACGAAATATTAAATAACATTTTTTTTCAACTTAAATTTGTTTCTTTCTATTATTTTCTACTGTCAGGCTAGTTAGTTTATACTAAAACAATTAGACCTCTCGCCCTCATGGGCAACGAGTTAAATAGCCCACTCGGCTGCGCCTCATGGACTATTGACTCGTAGTCCATTCGGGCTGCAGGTCTAATTACTCGGGCCAGGCCTTTGGCCGGCACGAGTCTTAAATCGCAAATGGTTTTTTTTCCGACGTCGAACTTTTTCGCCGTTAACCAATCAGATAGCACCTTCTTTAGAAGTTCTTTTCGCCACCGTACCAATCAGATTGCACTGTGCTGGTCACGTGAACAGTGGCAACATTTCCAGGTTTTTCAAGATGGCGGCGAATGGGAGTTTTGACTTAGCAAAAGCTGTATATCAGCTTTTTTTTCTGTAAACCAAAGGTTCCTTCAAGTGCAATACCAAGATTTTTGTCTTTTCTAAAGCTAAGAGGTGTTTTACGGGCTTTGGACGGGAATTTATCACATATTATGCGACACGCTTTAAGATACACTCGTGTCGGACTAGTGACACCGACAAATATCTGCTCTGCGATCAGCACTAATAATAATAATAATAATAATAGCATTTATTTAAACACGGTATTGGCGATACTGCAGCATTCAGAGCTGATGTGGCCGTGATAATACAAAAGGAACGATAAAGAAATCTAGCTAACCTCATTGATTATGTAAATTACAAGTTTTTGATTGAAAGACTATTGCATTATAAGATATTGGAATGATACTAACTAAATAGTTTAAAGACTAACTAATTGACTAATAACTTAATTAGACGAATAAGCGAGTAGTTGTGTAAATGGATAGGCGGATGACTAATGTATAAGTAAACACTTGGACGAGTAAACATGAATAAGTTAGGCATGCATAAATAAAACATATTAGTGGTATGAAAACTTATCAGTGTTGATCCTGACATTTGGTTGCAGTGGTATGGAGTTAATATACTTTTTGACAAGTTTTTTAAAGGTCGAGTGTTTTTTGTCTTTAAGGAGATCGTCTAGGTAGTTCCACAGTACGGATGCTCTGTATGTGATTGACTTGCGTATAGCATCTGTACGTGCACATGGATGTGGGATGACTAGCCAATAAACGCCTCTTAGAGAGCGTGTACTGTTTCTTAGTGTGAAGAGTTTATTTGGGAGTTCCTCTGAGTTGAGCGATTTGTGAACAAACGTTGCTAGCTGACTATAAGGAATCCACTATAAGTATAAAGACAACAGCTTGTAAATGTAAGTAGCCGCTAATCTGAACATGATAACCTTTATACCAATTGACTGTCGTTGCAATGGTGTTGTTATTTATTGTTATTAACCTCTCGAAAGTATAGTAGAAATGACCCGATTTCTCAGTTCTCTGACTGACAAGGGCCTTTTAAAATATTATATGCACATGTATTTAAATGTTTATAAATTCGGGAACGAAAATCTAGCATGCAGTGAATGAGTATAAACTGAGTAAGCAATCCGAAATGAAGATTTTTTCAAACGAACGATAAATGACTCTGATGTGGAAATCGCATATTTATCTGTGGCGTGTTATTAACACTGCATGGTAAAAACCAATCTTTCCTAAACACAAGACCAAGGGCAAGGGACAGTTACCACCTAACACAATTATTGACTTTTTTATTTTGTTCTATTTCCCGGGTCTATTTACATCTGGCCTGTACCTATTTGTATTTGATTATCATCTCTTGGTTCAGGCATTCTACAGTGTATTTAATGTTTTTTTTTTAGAACTGACATAATGATATTATGCATAGAGTAGTGTATTTATCATTATTGCAAGTTTATAAAATAAAATAAATTTGGTCCAGAACTGAGAGTATACTTAAATGCAAGTAGCACTCTTTATTTCCCTTCCCCATTCTTGGTACCATTATATATCCATGCAAGCTAGATCTTGTTTCAGTGTTTTCCATCTGATGTGGTCCTGGCTTAAGATAACCCTATTAAGGTTACCTTAAGGACCTACTTTCTCATCATTGTATTTCTTATTAGGCCTTATTACTCGTATACATTTCCATCATCTTATGAGAAAATAAACGTAATTGTTGTTGTTGTTCCTCAGTTCTTGGCGTCACCATCGCCACTTTCACTCGGTCATGATCAGAGTATGAGTACTTTTAAGAATTATTTGGGAATGAAAATTAATCTAGCTGTGACCCCAATGATAGAAAAAAATGAGTGGACATTGCATGTTTCTTTGTGGCCTGCCATTATAAGTTTCAGTCTCCTTCAAGGTGTAGCACAGTGGCAGCTCACTAATACTAGAAAATGGTGTTCTGTAGTTTACAACCTCAATTGAAAATATTGTATTGAGAATTTAGCCTGAATTTCAGCCATCTCCACTGGTTTGTTATTGAGAATTACAGATAGATGACTTTATTTCACATGTAGAACGACATTACCTAACTATTCACAATGAATAGCAACATTATGTGGAATTTGTTCTAAATTGCTTGATTTCTAATAGTCGTACTGCACCTGATATAATTACACTGCATCAAATGTGAGTGACTCAATATCATGCAGACTACTCAAATAACCATTGCACTTCAATCAACAACACCCATACCAATTTTGTTTTATAATTCTAACGACCCTCAAGGAACAATAATATTGAAAAGAAAGAAAATTGTGAAAAAAAAGAAAATTGTGGCTGAAATGTACATGCTGTGCATGTATGTATGTGTGTGTATTATGGCTCTATCATTTCCAACACCCCTAGGCATACCATAACCCTAACCCCCCTCCCCAAGAATACATGGGGCATTTGCACATTGACATTTGACAGACAAGACCATCAGTCAAGAGCATCAGTAGAGAACCAATTCTCTGGCTACTCTAGCACAAACCATGTTGATATAAAATTATGCTAGAACTCCATGCAGTACATGCTATAGATGGCCCGAGTTAAGGCCACTCAGGGCCTCTTGTTGTTAAATACATAGCAGCAGTTGCGATAGGAGAGAAACACAAGTTAAGAGAGTAGTCAATAACAGTGTACGATGTAATCAAACGATCAGCATTTATTCCTTATTAATGTACATGCAACCATTAATCTAAATCATAAATCATATAATCATGGCCAGTTGTTCGAAGCAAGGATAAACGCTGCCCTGGTCTGGGGTTAAACTGTACAGATTACAGTTACCAATTTAGTGATTAAAGGGGATATGTCATGGTACATAACTACGCATGTATGGAGGAAGTGTTCGATTGTGGGTTAAAACAGTTAAACTCCCCTCCTTCAATGTTTGATTGAAAGTATTTTCATTATTGTACTTGAATACTGTACATTTACACAGTTTGTTTGCTTTGATTTTTCCATCCCACATGTGCGCGAGGTTCGTCAGTTCATATGAGAATCGCTGATAATGACCGTGTTCGGCCCGGACAGGCCCGGCCCGGACATCTAACGCATTGCGGGTCTCTCACCGTGACACAGTCCCTTTAATCCTAGGGATAAAGACTTCCCCTTGAATTGCTTCGAACAACTGCATCCAGGAGTAATTTAAAGCTTGTGTACAAATACCCATATGATGCATGACATTTGAAAAAATAGAACTATGTAAGTATATATACCTCTAAACTTGGCTTAATACCGAGTGTTTAGTTGTGAGTAAACTGTGATTAAACAAGAACCTGGGCTATAAAAGGCCTCTGTCAGGCATGCTCACACCTTCAGTTGTCACTCAGCCTTTGTCAAGTGAACAACAACTCTATTCAAAGCTCTACATACAATTTCTACGGTCTAGAGTGCGGGAGGTCGGAGGTTCGAACCCGGGCGCGTCCTTGGGCAGGAAGGTTAATAAGCCGTTGGCCTTGTCTCCTTCTTCTAATCAGTATATGAATGGGGACGTGAAAGAACCTGTTGTACTACTCGAAAAAGAGAAGGGGATTGTCACCCGGTACAGCAGCCTGGCCATTGCACTAACCACACACTCAACATTGTAAACTGCGTGGCAGCCATTGGCGCCGTAATAGCAGTCCGAAAATTCACTGACGGGATATGTGATTGTGGCGCTATATAAATATGGCCTATTATTATTATACAATATATGATGCTCCGCTGGAGTGATCTCTAACTTTTGTTATTGCGCAAAATTCAAACTCAAACACTTGCATGTTTAATGTCTAAAACATCACACGAAAACGTTTGTAAACGGTACTAGCTTCTTGCTGTTTACTTCTTTTAGCTTATTATAATTTTAGCGTCGGAAATTTAGCCGGAAATAACCACGAACGTCTTAAATTGCGAGAGCGACAGAGAGAAATAAGAAAACAAGACTATATTCCAACAGCGACATGCCCACCTTCCGAGACTACACCCAGACAGGGGACAATCATATATACCCCCTCCCCTCCCCCCTAAAGAGTCCTTATTGTACATGTGTAGGGCAGTCATTGGAAGCCAGCTACCAGCGATTATAACCCATCAAATATGTTCTCTCTCGCATGATTGGTTGAATGCGTCGCGTGACCCGATATTTTCTCTCCGCGAGCGGGGGAAAGGTCAGCAAATACGCGACCCCCTGTGAACGTATAAGCGCACGTCAAAGAAAATATTTGAAGGATGATAATGACAATAACCTCCATTGTGGCGTCGAAATATGCCCCGATATTTGTCCTTGGACATTATCTGATCCACAAATAGGTTGTCTTTTTATTGCCAGCAACTCTGACGATCACGACCTACAGTACTTCATACACCACTTAGGGGCCGACCATTTGACTTTTGAGGGGGGGGGGGGGGGGGTGGGTGTTTTTGAAAAAAAATAACCTGCAAGCCAACGGTGGCGAAAAAAAATATCCTGCAAGCGGAAAAGCTTTGTTCTGGCTCCGCTTTTTTCGCAAAAAAAAATTCGTGCAACAACACTGCTAAAGAAAAAAAAATCGAGCACAGACAAGAACACCCACCCCCCCCCCCCCCCCCCCCCCCCCCCCCACTCAAAAGTCAAATGGTCGGCCCCTTAAAGCCAGAGTTGTAGCTTATGGTACAAAAACCCTGGCTATTTTTTGGATCAATTACGGTTTGTGGGAAACCCCCACCCCTCCCCCACACTTCACCCTAACCTTTAGTGGTTAATCATTAATAGCACGATGCATATCCAAGGGAGGGGTGGGTGGGTAGTTTCCCAGAAACCGGGATTGATCCCTATTTTTCACATTGTCCACCAACTTAAAAGCTTACTGGCAGCCCTGCATGTGTATATATAGACCTCATTCATAATGATGCCGCAAAACTTGGAAGAGTAATCTGTAGAGGAAAACTAATGCTACGTACCACATACAATATACCATCTAAACTAGAAATTATGTTCAGTTTAAGAGCAATGTGGGGAATTGCTGTTGAGTTATACATAATTATTTGAAATGCAGAAAATACACGAATGCGAGGCTAGAAGGGCTTCCGTTGATTTCTCATACAAATCTCTCTAATTTCAAATAGCTGTAACTTCATTGCTTTTTAAGCTACAGCACTGAAATGTCACAAGATCACTAATGTCGACATGCTCTTTCACATGGCATGTTCATGTTTTCTGTACATGTGGATAAACTATTGAAACGAGAATACGCAGTTATGAATAAGGTCTATACTAATATCACAAGATCACTAATATTGACATGCTCTTTCACATGGTAATGTTCATTTTTCTGTACATGTGGATAAACTATTGAAAGTTATGACTGCGGTATAAAGTGCAACCTTAACTCGCAAGCACCACACGCAAAATGCTAGATGTTTAGAAATGTGAGTAAAATATCATAACAACTTGCAACTTCTGTTAGTAGAATCTTGCTGAACTATTTTGTTGTTGATATTTGTCCTTGCTAGTGGATAAGACCATGTTGCTAGTACAAATTAGTAACAACTAGCCACAGCTGCTGCTGGTATTTTCCTCTAATTTCAAACCCACCCAACTGTAATAGAACATAAGCCTTGATGATGCTTTAGAAGCTTTTACAGACCAGACACAACACTTCTGGCTGATCGTCGAGCATGGCTGGATTCAAAACTGTGGTTTCATAGCCTGCGAATACAGCTGTCTCGCATCGGGAACCACAATCAAACGATTCCCCGAGAGAGACGTCTGCGATTCGTTGCCAAACATTCTATACTGATGACGTTGTGCAAGGGAAGTGACTCAATTACATTTTTACAGTGTAGAAAAATATTGTGCAGAGCTCACAGCTAAATGTGTGCAGAGGTGAATAGACAAAAGAAATTACCACCGCCTCCCCTGAGTTCTAATGGTTCACACCCTTCCCCTGAGTTCTCATGGTCCACACCCCTCCCCTGAGTTCTAATGGTCCACCCCCCTGAGTTCTAATGGTCCACCCCCTCCACTACGTTCTAATGGTCCACCCCCTCCACTACGTTCTAATGGTCCACTCCCTTTCCCTACGTTCTAATGGTCCACTCCCCTTCCCCGAGTTCTAATGGTCCACTCCCTTCCCTACGTTCTAATGGCCCGCTCCCTCCCCCTGCCCTCCCCCTGCCCCCTCCCCTAAGTTGTAACGGTTCACCCCAAGTGACAAACAGGACTATAGAAACGCTCAAAATTCATCATGCAACACTCCAACGAAATTTGATAAACTGCTTCCAGTGAATAACTGGTAGTTCATTAGCATTTCTTTCTCAGATAGTTTACCATCTTTGCTGCTGTCGGCTACGCTAATGAGGTAGGTCGCTTCATTGGTGGCATGCTGTTCATGACGAGGATCCAGGTACAATGCAAGTTCGTCCACCTTGACAATCCCATCTCCATTCTTGTCCATTTGTTGGAATTCTCGCTTGCGGCTAAACAAGGACCAAAAGATACATGTATTTTAATAATAGGTACTTATTGACTGAGTGGGAAGGCCACGCAGGAACATATTTGGTTCAAGATCACGATGCGCAAGGTCCTTACAAATTGACCAAGAGCAAAATACTTTCCTCTCCAGCCAGACCAAAATTAAGCCAATCATGTGACTACTTTCAAATGGCAAAACAACAAACTAAAAATAGAGCAGTGCCTGGCAAATTTTCTCCGGCCCTCAAACACTACGGCCCCATCAGTTTCCCTTGCAGTGTATTTAGCACCAAAACAACGCAGGGATGACTTGTCGCATTCTTGGAGGCGGGACCAAACATGGCAGCTTAGACAGGCTGGCGTGCATGCTTTGGTAGTCTTCGTGCGAACCTATGAAGGTGATTGAAATGTGCGCAGTAAAGCTCTTTTGGTTGGCTACTCTTCCGACTCTTGTAATTTATTCACCGACCCAATTATCCGTCGGTAAGTTTGGCGCGAAACAAGGTTGAAAAGTCCAGCAAATCGCAAAAAAAGCAGGCGAAGGAATTTGAGAAAGTCTACCCCAACTTCTGGGCTAGTCAGTCCAGTCGTCAAACCGGTCAAACTGGTCTTTAGGAACCGATGGCCAGGTCTGAGCCTACTGTCTCGAGGCCGTCCATTCTCGGCCCCAGACCCCTCTTATATCGTACTACGCATGAGCCTGGGCTCGAAATTGTCGGTCGCGCATGCTCAGTATAATTTTTTTTCTATCTTCTCTTTTAGCGGGAAGGAAGAAGGCTCTCTTCGCAAAGTAGTCTGATCTTGTATAATCTAAACTGCGGAAAATCTTGATTAATCAGAAATGCAACGTAACTTTATATTGTACTCTTCAGTACATTCATTTTTGAATGAACAGCACACAATGCACATGTTTGAAGGAATGTCATGCATCAAAATCATCCTCTATTCTAGCAGTTCCTTTCATGGTGGCCATATTTAAAACCGTGCATTTGCAACAAAATTACGTAAATTTGACAACTAATAATTTCTATCAATTTCTTTTGATGGACCAGCATTTTATTTCAAAACTAAATGTTGCGTACTAGGTCAAGAATAAAAAGGTAAGAACATAACTAGAGGTTGTTGACCAATCGTGAGATCAACCTTTGTCAATAAGGTTTTTATATATTGCTAAATCCCACTCTTAATTCACTTTGTGTCTTCGAACTTCGTATTTTGTTGTTACTCCGAAATTAATTCACGAAAATCGATGATACGAGAATTCTCCTTACAATACAATACAATAATTTATTTAGTGTCGTTAATGTAGAGAGTAGTTACCCAGTCTCCCGCGCCAAAGTCTCATGTAAAAACGCACGACAAATAATAATTGGTATAAACCAACTAGTGGACTATTACAAATCCTGTATTTTGATTGGCTACCCTACTATAGGTCTATTTGTGATAGCCCATGGTAGAGAAAACCGCACGCATTTTCCCGAAATAATAAAAAAAATCCAACTTCAATGTTTCTTTCTATTATTTTCTGCTGTCCGACTAGTTAGTTTATACTAAAACAATTAGACCTCGCCCTCTTGGGCTACGAATTAAATAGCTATTGACTCGTAGCCCATTCGGGTTGCGGGTCTAATTGTTAATTATATATAGTACTACTATAACTAATAGGTAGTGAATGCCGAGATTAGAAGAAAACCTACAGTAGCTCTTTCTCAGGAAAACTATATTACTGGGTGATAAAAATGCCAAGGTGTCAGATGAATATATTTGATTTATGCCGATTGTTTTTTATTTATGGCGATTAGATTTCTATTTATGGTGATAGTTTTCTTATTTATGGCGATTTAATTATTCTATGGTGTTTGAATTTTATTTATGCTGATTGAATTATTACATGCCAACTACGATGCATTGTGTGCGTACTGCTTGCCCCTGTCTTGCCATAATGCAGTCATGCCATCAACCTACAAACGGTGGAAGATCTCAGTGACTGCTGCTTGTGCCGTGCTGCAGAAGTCTTACAATCGCATTGCAAGTTCTACTTCGTTTTACTCCCTCCGATCGCTCGTATCAGCAGTAAACATAACTCAGTTAGGTTCAAAGTCACAGCACGCGGTAAAACATCGGGAAGTCGCTTGCAAATTTCACGACAAAGGGTAACAGCATCCCAGGTGTGATGGAATGGGAAATCATGGACAACTGGATGGACAACAAGCCCTTGTTAGTCTTCTAGTTTTACCGCTTGCCGTGAGCTGTTGGAACCTGACTGAGTTGTGTTTGGGTTGGGAATAATTACCAGATCCTTAGAGCGGTTTCCAGTTGTGTAGTAAAACCAAACGCAAATTACCCACAGCCAGCCAATCATAGCAGCGAGTAATCACAAGTAACTCATAAATGGCTTCTCTGTGAGCCAATGACAAACCAAACCAAAACCAAAACCAATTTGCGTTTGGTTTTACTTTGGATTCTGATTGGTTGGTTTACTTTCTCAGCCTGCCCAATAGGAGAGCTTAGTAAACGCAAAACCAAAACACTTCCGGCACTCAATTGAAATCCGCTCTATGTACCACACACACTTTACATTCCATGAATGGGCCTCAAAATGAAATTGAGTTCGTTATTAAATTGTGTTCGTTATTACACACAGTGTTCATTAGAAAATTAAGCTTAGCTGATGTTTGCATTTACCATCAGCTGTCAGTGTAGTTAAATCTTTTTTTTAAATTGATTTGTGTTCTTACATCCTTGCCGAGTCTCGATATACACAATAATTCATTAAGGAATTGAGCAATAAAATTGTCTACCTCAAAATTATTGTCTACCTCAAAATATGCTAGCTGATATTAGCAATTACCATCGACCAGTGTGGTTAAGTCTTTTGTTCTGATTAGACTTTCGGAACTCTTTAGATTGCTTTTGTTCTTACATCCTTGCCGAGTCTCGACCACAAAACAGGCCCTAAGTACATTCCTCAGGCCCATCAAATATTTTCTCTCGCGCGTGATTGGTTGAATGCGTCACGTGACCCGATATTTTCTCTCCCTGTGATCGTGTAAGCGCGCGTTTTTTGGGAAGGATGATAACAACAATAACCTACATTGTGGAGTCGAAATATGCCCTGATATTTGTCCTTGGACATTATTTGATCCTCGAACCTCACAGTTTCCCTCGAGCTTCGCTCTCTGGAACTGTTCTCTTCTCGGATCAGATAATGTCCGCGGAAGAAATAGCAGGGCATATTTCGACGTCACAAATTGGTTATTGTATTTGTGTTCACCTCCACTTCGGCGAATAATTGATCACTATTCACCTCCGGCCGAGTTGGAGACAAAATGGCGCGCACGAAGAATTCGCTCGTTAATGGCTTATTGAACTTTTTGAACTAATTCGAGCCTGGCTATTTCACAGGTGTGGTATTCCGTTGTCTTCCGCGGAGGCAAACTATCAGGCGTTATAGTTCACCACCAAATTTTGGCGTGCGCTCATTGGTCAAAAGCGATCACGTGACGTGATAATTGTCGTTCGCCGAGGCAAACTATCAGGCGTTATAGTTCACCACAAAATTTTGGCGCGCGCTCATTGGCTAAAAGCGATCACGTGACGTGATAGTTGTCGTCCGCGGAGGAAAACTATCAGGCGAAAGTGCCCGCTGAGAGCTGAAGACAATTTTGTGATGAACAATAACGATAAATAGACTGTGATTGTCTCGGAACTATCGGCTGATAGTTTCCTTTGGAAATTTGATGTTCTTAAAACTAGCATATAAGCCCTCGAACTGCGTTCTCGGGCTTATATTTGTTTTAAGAACATCAAATTTCCGCGGGCAACTATCTCGACGGACACAGTCTATTTGTATAATAGTGCCCACTGAGCACGAAAGACAATTTTGTGATGAACAATAACGACAAATAGACTGTGTTTGTCTCGGAACTATCAGCCGATAGTTCCTCGACGGACACACTCTATTTGTATACTAGTCATCGACACTGCGGGGAATAATTAATAATTATTAAATATTCCCTGGAATCGATATCGTGACTGCGATTTAAACATTTTTTGTTCCGGAAACAAAAAAACACGCCGGATTGCGACTGATAGACGCTCCTTTAAAATATTATAATTTCCCTCGAAGAATATATTTTCCTATTTTCTGTTTGACGTTTTTCTTTCCGGTATAATCCGAAATGTGTTTACATTTCCCGATTGGTAATTTTAAAGTATTTACTTAAATTTCAGTCCGGAGGCCTTTAATTATAGCCATATTAATATATTTTATTGGGCATGTAGATTCGCACAATAGTTAACTGAAAGTTTGGAACACAACTCATAAAGAATTATTTCCGCCTACCCTCGTCAATTTTCCTGCCGTGGTCAATGTCCATACGCCAAATTGTCAACATCGAAAATAACCATTCTAGCTTTAATTATTCTGACTGACTTCGAGGTATAATAAAGACAGACTACCAAATAATGAAATATATCCTTCAACAATATGTGGCGGCCGATTCCTAATATTCAAACTGAACATACAAAAGGCTATATTAATTTAGTTTAAAAGTGGCTACAAATTAATACCCAAAGGAGGGCTATCATTTCGTCTGGGATTCCCTTTTCTTCAGGGCTCGGTTTGTTCGAAGCAAGGGAAATCGCTACCCAGGATTAGATCGCTAACCCGAGGGTTAAACTGTACATATTACAATTACAGATTTATCACTATCCTACGGATAAAGTTATACCCTTGCCTCGAACAACCCGGCCCAGAGCTACAATTATTAAAAGTAAATGAAAGAGTCAATTTTCTTTCAGGTATAGTCTACTTTTCAAAACATCGAAATCTAATAACAAGGATCAAAAGTGAGCCGTGATGTTGCATATTTTATCTTCTTTTTCAGTTCATTTAAGAATTAGACTAAGACGCTTTTCAGAGGTAATTTTGTTTAATCTCCAAGAATGGAGGCTCGTAAAAAAAATTGCCAACTGAAAAAGGGGGGTTATACAGGGATTGAACCAGAAATTGAGCCAGAAGGGACAATTTGGCCCTTTTGCGAGTGAACTGGCATTTAATTTCCTTTGAAAGCGGCCGGCAAAGTGGGTCAATTTGACCATTATTGTATTTTTGTTCAAGGGACAAATGTATTTTTAAAGCGAGAATGGCGCAATGGCGCAGCCTGACTCGTTCTCTGGTTATATATAGGGGGAAAGGGCCAGGGGAGAGGTTTATGTAGTTTCACACTTTTTGATTTTATTCTCCACTCCTCCCCAAGTTGATTTCCGACTAGTCTCTAAGATGGATTTATAAATGTCACTATTCAAAATCCTAGATCATGTAAAAATTCCAAGGAATCGCTTCCAAACAGACATGACAGCTGGACGTTTTTCAACGCAAGACAAACTGACCTTTTCTACATACTAAATCCCTGTCTACTTCTAGGCCCGCCTCCATCGCATTTTCAGACCTAATCATCCAACACCTGAGATTCGTTGTGCGTCAATGATAGAAACTAAACGCGATGACCCTGAACCATGTACAAACATAGTTGAGTATTCAAGGAGCGAAGTTCATTATTAAAAGCAGGTTGAAAAGCTTCGGCCGTTTCAATTGGTATAGCCTAATAGCCGAAACGTTTCTCACTTGAAAGAAGATCCTGCTGAGATTTTCAGCAATCAGATGTGAATATTCTCAAGAAAAAAGTTATTCGACTTAGTACAAACTAGAGGAAATGTTGGGAGAATCTATTGAGGAACGGCTGAACTGAAAGGGTGAAAAGAACAAGTCGCAACCTAGCGGCCTCAATAGTTTGAAGAAATACCTCAGGAGACAAGATTTCACTCAATTGGACCATAAGGAGATTGCAGTTGGGTCACTTAGGAAAACGTTCCTGAATCGGCAATTCAAAAGAGAGATTCGGTAGATCGGCACGGCCCACAGGTGCAGTTCAAATTTCCATGGCTTTCGACCAATAGTAATTAAAAGCGAGTCACAGTTATACATAAACAAGAGCCCATCTGGGCTTTCACTCGGGCCACATGAGATTGAAGATGAAATACACTTTCATTTGAAATCCTCTTAGTAATAACCAAAGGGAAGAATTATTAGCAGTCTTTAGGAGTGGCCGGTAGCGCGGTGACTTTCATTCTCTGCTCCCCTAGTATATATATACATGTATGTAATTTAATATTTTTGTTTTCTCGTATGTAAATTAAAGTAGTTGATCTTTTATTGAAAACACTACTTATTCATGTGTGTATGTATGTTCAGACTACTATCGTGCAGCTAGCTAGAGTCTTGAGATATCTGTCAGCAACTCGCAGCTAGTTAATAAATTAGTACTGTTCAGACCTAGTAACTTAGTAGGTTTTACTTTTTGTTTTTCCCTCTTCTGGTTTGTTTCTATCTCTAAAGAGGGCATGAATGGGGTTAACTGACTACTGACAAACAGCTTTAAAAATAACTGACAACTGACAAATGACGATTTTTTTACTGACAACTGACAACCGAAAAATAACTGACAACTGACAAATTTGGTTTTTGTGGGTCAAACATTGTAAATTTTCTCTAGTAATGATTATCTAGGGCTAACTGACAACTGACAAATGGCCAACATTTTAACTGACAACTGACATGTAGACCCCCCCCCCCCCCCCCCATTCAGACCCTCTCTAAAAGATAGAAATTTGGTCTATAGATCGATTTCATGTGACGTCATCAAATTGCTAACTTCGAAACTGTGATCTCTACCAAGTTCTGCTTTTGATACAGTTTAGAGCTTACCTAAGCGAGTCTTCACACCAAATTTCATCGGTTTCTTTCACTTTGTTCCGGAGATATCGATGAAGCGATTTGAGTCACGTAACACCCAGTCACGTATTTTGAGGAGTCAAATTTGTGCAACTTTCAGCTAATATCTTTCTAAATACAAACCAACATGTTAAATAAGTGAATATCTATGCAAATAGATACATTTTAGGTCAGAATTCTTGGTAATTATGGACTTTAATGAAACTTGGTAATCTGGCCGCCATCTTGGTGTACCTTAGAGGTACACCAAGATGGCGACGCCATACATTTTACTGTAAACATGGCGCACATTTGATCGCTTATATTTTGAGCGGGAAATCTCCTAGATTGATAAAACGTGTCAAAAATACGTAATTTTTAGTTCTCTTTCAGAAAAACGCACCTTGATTCTATTAGAATCAGCAATAAAGATTTTTAGAATTCACGTGACCTAAGTGAAATCGATCTATAACTGCCCTTGGCGCAAGTGTTTCGTAATCGCAAATAATTGACCGCCAAAGTGCTCAATTGAAATTTCAACCAAAATATTAAAACTGTGCGAACAACTGCTACTGACTGGTGTTTGGCGATCCTCGTTATCCATGATGGCTCAATTGACGTACAATACACCCGGTAGTTGTCATCGATGGGCTTTTAGCGCGCTAGATTCTATTCAAGCTACCTCGCTAGGTAGCCTGGAACTTCAAAGTATTCCACCGACCACTAGCTAGCTAATCACCAGAGCAGAAAAACTGTTCAGACTAAAGAAGCTCGCTACCTCCTGTGGTTAGCTAGCTAGATTTACTAGCCTGAACACGGCCACACGTTTACAATTTAGTCTGCAGGTCCGATAAAACTGCAGGTTCCAGTCGTAAACAGTCCGAGTTTGACCAAAGTGAAACGATCGAGCTGCTCGCGTCCGTAGATATATATTTCTTCGTTTGCACTTTTGACATGATATAATTCTTCAAATGGCACCATTGTTTTATTTCTTATGTTTAATAATACAGTTCTCAGCTGTAAATAAAATAGAACATTCTATGGAAGATTTCTTGTCCTAAAGTTTGGAAACGTAACACATGCATTTGACGCTAGAAAGTTCAGTACTCGCAAGGTCAATTTACTAGTGGCAGTTTACTAGTTTGCACTATCGGCTGTTATGGAATGGAAACATACTTTCACAGCTTAATATGTATGTCGATTGGTCAGAAGGATATCTTGTTTAAATGCTACGGTCCTTTCGGCATCAGGAAATTTGTAAACGGGAGTTTTCGTACAGTATTTCAAGCTATGCTGTAGTGCGAGTTCAGTTACGCCACAAATGTCGGTGAAACTAATACCGTGTTCATTATTATCGGTTTTCTCTATGGGTTCTCATGTATTCAATAATTACTTCTGGAGCTTCATATTTATGTCGATTGGTCACAATGAGTTCCTCTTTCAGTTTTTCCCTTTAGTTTGGACATTAGGGATATATCCTTGGAGATTTCGTACAGTTTAGCGACCGTTGTGTCGAAAGTAGAAACGTTCGTTTGTCATGAAAGTGCGTAAACAAACTGTCACAAGCGGTTTCATAGCAGCTCGATGTTTGACTCCCATATAGTCGATGATAACGTATATAGCTTCATATGTACGTCGATTTCTCACAAGGATTTCCTCTTTCAGTTTTCCTCTCTCTTTGCTGGCAGTTCATGCTTCTTGTTCGGGTAGTTGTCCCACTGAGCCGTAACCACAAAACGAGCACAGCATTTCAGTTGGCATACACTGCGTACATCTGCTTAACTAATTAGATTTGTAAAAATCTTAGCGGATCATGTAAATATTCCGCTTGGCTCAAATATGAGGGTTTCTGCCGTCAAAGTTCATTTTTTGTTTCAGTTTTCCCCATATTAGCAGACTTGTATAATGCCTCGAGCTCTCCGAATCCAGTAGAAAGACTCTGGTTATTCTGTCGTAAAACATGGACCTGACCCAAATTTAGGTTGTATTGCATCATTGCCCACGATGGAATAGATTTCTGACAATGACTATTTGAAATTGATATCTCCTTGTCTCGCCTAGTCTGAGCTTTGAATTTTCTTATCTGAGCGCGCCTGAGGAAATCTAACCTTTGTTTGCGTGACCAGCATAGTGCAATCTGATTGGTTCGAATTTGACCTTTAACGCATGCGCAGAAGCCGTCTGACACTGATTAAAAAAAATAATAATAACCACTTGCATTTTCAGACTCGGCGCTGCCACAGGCAGCCCGAGTAATAAGTACACTATACCAAGCTGAACACATACCCTGTCCGTTTTGGGTACCATTCGTCCTAATTAAAGCGCTACGTAGTCAATCGCCCGCGCGCTCTCTAGGCAAGATCCAACAATCTTTACGATCAGACGGACAAGGCTGTCATCTTCGAGGTAAAACCGTTTTTATTTTAATCCGAGCTCTTGATTCCATTCCCAAGGAATTTAATCCGAACAGCGGTCAAAGTTCGAGAGCAAAATCGACAAGTCTGACATACCAACTTAAAAGTCACTCTCATATTATAAAAAAGATCGTTTTTGTTTGCATTCGCTATATATTTGTTATCGTTTGCATTTGCAACAAAATTACGTAAATTTGACAACTAATAATTTCTATCAATTTCTTTTGATGGACCGGCATTTTATTTCAAAACTAAATGTTGCGTACTAGGTCAAGAATAAAAAGGTAAGAACATAACTAGAGGTTGTTGACCAATCGTGAGATCAACCTTGGTCAATAAGGTTTTTATATATTGCTAAATCCCACTCTTAAAGGAACAGTGCCATGCTTAGTGCGCATGAGCGAATGTTTGAATTTTGGTTGGGTTGTCCAGAAATCAAAAGATGGGGAGAGATTTGATACACGAAAGAAATCCTCTTCCATCGGCTTTGCCTAAGTTTCATTTGACCTTATACCTATTTAGAATAGTAATTTAGTTTTATATCCTAGGATTTAAGATGGTATTTTGTTCGTCTCTTTCATTTTTGCGAGTATTTTTGACTCTGAATTAAGTGCCCTTGGACGCTTCGCCGAGCGGTGGAATTAATGGCAACAGAAAAAAGCTTCCGTCTCCTGGTAGTTTCGTCCAAAGCATTTGAGAGGGAGAAAATGAACGGCCTAGGAAACTTGGAGACAGTGAGAATGTAGGGGAGACATTTACTCTGCTTGTAAGTCGCTGAATGTACTATGATTCGCGTGTATTTATTGAAGTGTCAACACGGCCTTCGCTCGGTACAGTTCAAGGCCTCGCTATTTAGCAAAATCGAACTCTTTTATTCCCCGATTTTGTAGTGGAAGCGCTCTTATAGTTGTACAACAACTCATCGTAAAATCACAAAGCCTCAAAGCTATGAAGTCAGAACATTAGTTTCCCCGTAGTTTCGCACTTCGCAAAACTGCAGTAGAATGGATATTATAATTCACACAGAAGTTGTTGTTTCTTTTGAGTCGACATTGCCGAGTGGATTCCTAAACTATTATTCCCAATACCATACATGTAGATCTTCGAAGCACTATCTCATGGTCCAGTGGGAAGTTTATACGATTCTAAGTCCTGAACTTCTCAACTGATGCAAATTACAAAACTATTTAACTCTACATTTCGTGCTAGCGAAAAATCCAAGAGTCGTTCCAGATCAGTTGAGTTTTGACATGACGTGACATTAACAGCGTGATTTTCCATTGTCTTTCTCTTTATTAACAGTCACGTGTTACGCGTGCGCATTACCGTGGCACTGTTCCTTTAATTCACTTTGTGTCTTTGAACTTCGTATTTTTCGGTTGTTACTCCGAAATTAATTCACGAAAATCGATGATACGAGAATTCTCCTTACAATACAATACAATAATTTATTTAGTGTCGTAGACGTAGGTAGTAGTTACCCGGCCTCCCGAGCCAAACGGGCTCATGTAAAAACGCACGACAAATAATCATTGGTATATAACAACAATAGGCCCCTTGCAGCTAACACATCACGTGGTTGTACTGGAGAGCAAAACAATCTGACGTCATTTATTTAAAGGCCTTGTACGAAGTCGGTATTGTTATTAGCAAAACCTGTTCGTAAATGCTATTTTCCACCTCCAATCGATTGTCGATCTTTCTAAAACTGCGTTTTTGCATGAAGATAGCTTGCTCTCCAGTATTCATGGTAACGCCTTTCCCATGGGGATCACGTGACTGTTAGCTGCAAAGGGCCTATTAGTATAAACCAACTAGTGGACTATTACAAATCCTGTATTTTGATTGGCTACCGTACTATAGGTATATTTGTGATAGCCCATGGTAGAGAAAAACCGCACGCATTTTCACGAAATAATAAAACAATTTCAACTTCAATGTTTCTTTCTATTATTTTCTACTGTTAGTTTATACTAAAACAATTAGACCTCGCCCTCTTGGGCTACGAATTAAATAGCTATTGACTCGTAGCCCATTCGGGTTGCGGGTCTAATTGTTAATTATATATAGTACTACTATAACTAATAGGTGGTGAATGCCGAGATTAGAAGAAAATCTACAGTAGCTCTTTCTCAGGAAAACTATATTACTGGGTGATAAAAATGCCAAGTAGTCAGATGAATATATTTGATTTATGCTGATTGTTTTTTATTTATGGCGATTATTAGATTTCTATTTATGGTGATAGTTTTCTTATTTATGGTGATTTAATTATTTTATAGTGTTTGAATTTTTATTTATGCTGATTGAATTATTACATGCCAACTATGATGCATTGTGTGCGTGCTGCTTGCCCCTGTCTTGCCATAATGCAGTCATGCCATCAACCTACAAACGGTGGAAGATCTCAGTGACTGCTGCTTGTGCCGTGCTGCAGAAGTCTTACAATCGCATTGCAAGTTCTACTTCGTTTTACTCCCTCCGATCGCTCATATCAGCAGTAAACACAACTCAGTTAGGTTCCAAGTCACAGCACGCGGTAAAACTAGAAGAACAAGGCCTCATCGGGAAGTCGCTTGCAAATTTCACGACGAAGGGTAACAGCATCCCAGGTGTGATGGAATGGGAACTCATGGACAACTGGGTGGACAACAAGCCCTTGTTAGTCTTCTAGTTTTACCGCTTGCCGTGAGCAGTTGGAACCTGACTGAGTTGTGTTTGGGTTGGGAATAATTACCAGATCCTAAGAGCGGTTTTCAGTTGAGTGTAGTAAAACCAAACGCAAATTACCCACAGCCAGCCAATCATAGGAGCGAGTAATCACAAGTAACTCATAAATGGCTTCCCTGTGAGCCAATGACAAACCAAAGCAAAACCAATTTGCGTTTGGTTTTACTTTGGATTCTGATTGGTTGGTTTACTTTCTCAGCCAATAGGAGAGCTTAGTAAACGCAAAACCCAAACACTTCCGACACTCAATTGAAATCCGCTCTATGTACCACACACACTTTACTGTCCGGCTACATTCCATGAATGGGCCTCAAAATGAAATTGAGTTCGTTATTAAATTGTGTTCGTTATTACACACAGTGTTCATTAGAAAATTAAGCTTAGCTGATGTTTGCATTTACCATCAGCCGTCAGCGTAGTTAAATCTTTTTTTTTTATTGATTTGTGTTCTTACATCCTTGCCGAGTCTCGATATACACAATAATTCATTAAGGAATTGAGCAATAAAATTATTGTCTACCTCAAAATATGCTAGCTGATCTATATTAGCATTTACCATCGACCAGTGTGGTTAAGTCCTTTGTTCTGATTAGACTTTTGGAACTCTTTAGATTGCTTTTGTTCTTACATCCTTGCTGAGTCTCGACCACAAAACAGGCCCTAAGTATATTCCAAAGGCCCATCAAATATTTTCTCTCGCGCGTGATTGGTTGAATGCGTCACGTGACCCGATATTTTCTCTCCCTGTGAGCGTGTAAGCGCGCGTCAAAGCAATTTTTTGAAGGATGATAACAACAATAACCTACATTGTGGAGTCGAAATATGCCCTGATATTTGTCCTTGGACATTATCTGATCCTCGAAGCTCTGTTTCCCTCGAGCTTCGCTCTCTGGAACTGTTCTCTTCTCGGAACAGATAATGTCCGCGGACGAAATATCAGGGCATATTTCGACGCCACAAATTGGTTATTGTATTTGTATTCACCTCCACTTCGGTGAATAATTGATCACTATTCACCTCCGGCCGACTTGGAGACAAAATGGCGCGGACGAAGAATTCGCTTGTTAATGGCTTATTGAACTTTTTTAACTAATTCGAGCCTGGCTATTTCACAGGTGTGAACCGTTATAGTTCACCACAAAATTTTGGCGCGCACTCATTGGCTAAAAGCGATCACGTGACGTGATAGTTGTTGTCCGCGGAGGCAAACTATCAAGTTGAAGTTTATTTTAGCACTTTCTCATTATTTACAATATTAAGGTGGGAGAATATTGAAGGTAGAAATATAACGTAATAATAAATAATAAAAGTATATATTTGGGATAATCAATTCTGCACAGAAGCCAAAGTAGCATATAGCTTTCGAGTTGGCGTTATAGTTCACCACAGGATCATCGAAGTGCCCGCCGAGCACGAAAGACAATTTTGTGTTGAACAATAACGCAAATAGAGTGTGTTTGTCTCGAAATTATCGGCTGATAGTTTCCCTTGGAAATTTGATGTTCTTAAAACTAGCATATATAAGCCCTCTAACTTCGTTCTTGGGCTTATATTTGTTTTAAGAACATCAAATATCCGCGGGAAACTTAGTATCAGCCGATAGTTCCTCGACGGACACACTCTATTTGTATTCTAGTCACCGACACTGCGGGGAATGATTAATAATTGTTCAAAAACTCATGAATAATTAATGAGCATTTTGTCCAATCAGATGAAGCAAATCAGTCACGTGCATGCTCCTTTATACCTGATAAAATCTCATCATTCTAAAAAGCCCGGGGAGGGCTTTGATTTCGGTACCAGGGGAATATGGGGTACAAAGATATTACGAAAGAATGCAAATTAGGATGAAGACTTTATATCAAGAATACCAATGAACATGAAATTTTATATAAAGTTTCATCCTAATTAAGAATTCACTGATAAAGACCCAAAGATAGCAAAAAGTGCACGGAACATAAGGTACCTAGATAATAAATTTTGCACTAAATTTACTAATATCAGCAGACTACCGAGATACACAGATAATATTTTTATAATGAAGTTATCCAACTACCATTACTTGTTTACTGAGCCACTGTTTAGTTTAATTATTAAAACCAAACTCAAAGCCGTAAAATAATAAAAACATGCATTAAACTTACATATTTTGTGCCGGAGCCAAAAATTTAGAGTCTGCCGTCATGTCAGTCACATCGCTTTCCAAGTCTTGAACTTTATCGAGGTAAACTACGACACCAAATCCTTCAAGTGCAGGTTATTCTTGTATTGCGAAACGCCGCTTCAAACAACATAGTATGGTAATTTCTTCATGTCCTTCCTTGAGATATTCGTAATTGCCGGCGGTGATTACTCGAATATTTTGCATGGCGTTGTGAATACAAAGGTTCAATGGTTCATTAAGTAACCATTCCCTTGAGATGTGCGACTTTCTTTCATTGCATTCTTGAAGCGTTTTTGAAGCCGTTTAAAACACTCACAGCACGTGTTTTATCAAGTCTAAAAATTCTCGGGCTTCGCCCTAGAATTTTTAAACTTGGTAAAACACTGCTGTTCGTGTTTTAAACAGTACTTCTCAAACTCATTAATAATTCATGAGATAGTCATCCAATGGAGGAACTGTATTTGGTCACATGCATGGGTCTTGATACCGGGTGAAACCCTTGTGTTTGATCATGTTTCCAAGCCTAGTGATCAATATTTCTTAATCATCATATTCATGAACCACTAACTAATTACATACTGATAAACTACAAGTAAGGAGCGAAGAAGTAAAGAAATAAAGAATGACATAGAAAGAAAAAGTCTGCCTCCACTGGAGGTCGAACCACGACCCTTCCGACTGCTTGTACTAACTCTTGTCCACTAACTCTTGTCCACTACTCTACTAGTACGCTAGTTGAAATCACTGCCATCAAAAAAGAATAATAAGCCATCTATTGAATAATTAGATACAACAGTCAAACGGTAAACAATACTTGCTAATGAAGTTTGAAAAGAAACGTATGTAAATTGTCGGTTTTGCATTCGCATGAGAAGACATGTCAAACACTCATTGTTCGTCTTTCATCAGGGGATTCCAAATATTTCGAAAACAATAAAACCCTCGAGGCTACGCCTCTCGGGTTTCATTTGTTTTCTCAATATTTGGAACCCCTGATGAAAGACTCCAATTCGTGTTTGACATAGTTCTTAAATATTCCCTGGAATCGATATCGTGACTACGATTTAAACTTTTACATGAAGGTTCCGGAAACCAAAAAACACGCCGGATTGCGACTGATAGACGCTCCTTAAAAATATTATAAATTTCCCTTGAAGAATATATTTTCCTATTTTCTGTTTGAAGTTTTTCTTTCCGGTATAATCCGAAATGTGTTTACATTTCCCGATTGGTAATTTGAAAGTATGTACTTTAATTTCAGTCCGGAGGCCTTCAATTATAGCCATATTAATATATTCTATTGGGCATGTAGATTCGCACAATAGTTAACTGAAAGTTTGGAACACAACTCATAAAGAATTATTTCCGCCTACGCATCGTCAATTTTCCTGCCGTGGTCAATGTCCATACGCCAAATTGTCAACATCGAAAATAACCATTCTGACTTTAATTATTCTGACTGACTTCGAGGTATAATAAAGACAGACTACCAAATAATGAAATATATCCTTCAACAATATGTGGCGGCCGATTCCTAATATTCAAACTGAACATACAAAAGCCTATATTAATTTAGTTTAAAAGTGGCTACAAATGAATACCCAAAGGAGAGCTATCATTTCGTCTGGGACTCCCTTTTCTTCAGGGCTCGGTTTGTTCGAAGCAAGGGAAATCGCTACCCAGGATTAGATCGCTAACCCGAGGGTTAAACTGTACAGATTACAATTACAGATTTATCACTATCCTACTGATAAAGTTATACCCTTGCCTCGAACAACCCGGCCCAGAGCTACAATTATTAAAAGTAAATGAAAGAGTCAATTTTCTTTCAGGTATAGTTTACTTTTCAAAACATGGAAATCTAATAACAAGGATCAAAAGTGAGCCGTGATGTTGCATATTTTATCTTCTTTTTCAGTTCATTTAAGAATTAGACTATAAGACGCTGTTGTTTAATCTCCAAGAATGGAGGCTCGTAAAAAAATGGTCAACTGAAAAAGGGGGGTTATACAGGGATTGAACCAGAAATTGAGCCAGAAGGGACAATTTGGCCCTTTTGCGAGTGAACTGGCATTTAATTTCCTTTGAAAGCGGCCGGCAAAGTGGGTCAATTTGACCATTATTGTATTTTTGTTCAAGGGACAAATGTATTTTTAAAGCGAGAATGGCGCAATGGCGCAGCCTGGCTCGTTCTCTGGTTATATATAGGGGGCAAGGGCCAGGGGAGAGGTTTATGTAGTTTCACACTTTTTGATTTTATTCTCCACTCCTCCCCCAGTTGATTTCCGACTAGTCCCTAAGATGGATTTATAAATGTCACTATTCAAAATCCAAGATCATGTAAAAATTCCAAGGAATCGCTTCCAAACAGACACGACAGCTGGACGTTTTTCAACGCAAGACAAAATGACCTTTTCTACATACTAAATCCCTGTCTACTTCTAGGCCCGCCTCCATCGCATTTTCAGACCCAATCATCCGAACACCTGAGATTCGTTGTGCGTCAATGATAGAAACTAAACGCGATGACCCTGAACCATAGAGCGGATTTCAATTGAGTGTCGGAAGTGTTTTGGTTTTGCGTTTACTAAGCTCTCCTATTGGCTGAGAAAGTAAACCAACCAATCAGAATCCAAAGTAAAACCAAACGCAAATTGGTTTTGCTTTGGTTTGACATTGGCTCACAGGGAAGCCATTTATGAGTTACTTGTGATTACTCGCTCCTATGCTTGGCTGGCTGTGGGTAATTTGCGTTTGGTCTTTCGACACTCATGCGAAATTCGCTCTATACAAACATAGTTGAGTATTCAAGGATGGAAGTTCATTATTAAAAGCAAGTTGAAAAGCTTCGGCCGTTTCAATTGGTAGCCTAATAGCCGAAACGTTTCTCACTTGAAAAAAGATCCTGCTGAGATGTTCAGCAATCAGATGTGAATATTCTCAAGAAAAAAATTATTCCACTTAGTACAAACAAGAGGAAATGTTGGGAGAATCTATTAATGAACGGCTCAACTGAAAGAGTGAAAAGAACAAGTTGCGACCTAGCGGCCTCAATAGTTTGAAGAAAAACCTCAGGAGACAAGATTTTACTCAATTGGACCATAAGGAGATTGCAGTTGGGTCACTTAGGAAAACATTACTGAATCGGCAGTTCAAAAGAGAGATTCGGTAGATCGGCACGACCCACAGGTGCAGTTCAAATTTCCATGGTTTCGACCAATAGTAATTAAAAGCGAGTGACACATACATAATTAAGTACACTATACCTCTACTAACTATGGTTTTGGGTACCACTATTCGTCCTAATTAAAGCGCTAAGAAGTAAATCGCACGCGCGCTCTCTAGGCAAGATCCAACAATCTTTACGATAAGACGGGCAAGGCTGTCATCTTCGAGGTAAAACCGTTTTTATTTTAAACCGAGCTCTTGATTCCATTCCCAAGGAATTTAATCCGAACAGCGGTCAAAGTTCGAGAGCAAAATCGACAAGTCTGACATACCAACTTAAAAGTCAGTCTCATATCGTAAAAATATCGTTTTTGTTTGCATTCGCTATATATTTGTTATCGTTTAACTGAAACTGTTGGAGCCCATCTGCTCTACTGAAACTGAAACCTGAACTAAGTTTTATCCCAAGAGTTGGCCCATTCTCATTGAGAATTTCTCACTTTGGGGGATCCTGCGCAGCCGGGAAAAGAAGCCTTGGCCTGACTTGACAGATCTGATAAACGAATATGGTGAACTGAAAATTGACGGCCGTAACCTTATGTGAGCGTACAGTTTGTTTTCACTGGCTTGCAGTCTGCGCACTGCCTTTGGTCACAATTAAGACATAGCGTAGCAGAAAGAATCTTGGAGTTAGATTACCTGCGCGATGACCAATTCCACAAATCAGGCTACACCATCATTCAACAGCAGTTGCCAGGGCAAGAACTTTTGTCCGAGTTGCCCGGTCATTCTTGCAACTCTCTACGGCATTTCTGGCATCTTTTGCATGGTAAGCAACGCACTAGTTCTTTTGGCTATTTACCAAACCCCACGTCTTCACAGAATTTCAAACTATTTCATCGCCTCGCTAGCCGCTGCCGACTTCTCTGTTGGCATAATGGTGAACCCGTTCTGGGCCGCCAAGAGCGTTCTCCATATCTGGGACAATTCTCATCCTGTCACTCTCATCACCGCGTACACCTCCATGCAAGCTGCCACAACGACAACGTTCAACCTCTGCGCAGTCTCGATCGACCGATACGTAGCCATTACAAAGCCATTTCGCTACGAGGAGATCATATCTTTGAGGCGTTGTAAGATCATCATTGCTTTCATCTGGATCTCGTCCTTCATTCTCCCCATCCCTAGACTTCTTATAACAGATCCCAAATTACTCCCAACAGTCTGGATGGCCGGCAGTACCGTTGTAATCGTTCTCCCGCTATTGACGATCTTCTTCTGTTACTATCACATCGTCAAAATTGCAAGACAACAAGTTCGAAGAATACGCAGTATCAGTGAACCCAATCAGAGGTCCGTAGTCACTTCCAGAAGGAAAAATACCAAAGCTGCGTGGTCCGTGGCTATTATCGTCGGGGTCTTTCTTATTATGTGGTTGCCAAGCCTGATATTATCTATGAACCAAGCGACAGCCAAAGATAACTGCCAACGAGAGAAATTAACCAGGATATGGTTCTGCACGGTCCTGATTGCGTTCACGAGCTCTGGTTTTAACCCGTGGATATACACGGCTAGAAGCCAAGAGTATAGAACTGCTTTTCGGAGTATGCTGGGTTTGAGAGGCGGCGATTTATTTGAACACAGTCAGAGTGCCGCGCGGAGTAGAAAGAGTTAAGAGTTGAACTTCGAGATGTATATTTGAACCGAGTACGGAAAAAGGACCGTATAACTACATAAAAGTTAAACCTGAAATGGACACATGAGCGATTGTAAGCGCTTGCAACTGAAGCAAAAAGGAAAGCATTCTGGTACCTTAGATATAATCGAAATTACATGTCCATTGTGTATTTACATTGGTATAAGGAAAGACAGAGGCTGAAGTTATTTCATAATATAACAGTATGACGCCATTGGACCAAGTGCTTGATTAAATGAGACAAAATATCATGTTTTTATTCGATCCATTAGAACAGACAGTTGAATGAACATTCAGGGTAAGCTTATTAAAAACATCACTTTTTCCCGAAAATGTTATGAGCTAGCGAATTTTAAAAATTACTTATCTTTTGCCGAAATGTCCTTGTTTATGTTTCTGGCTCTTTCTTCCAGTTCATGCAGTAACCTTGTAGCAGAAGCCTGCGTGGCAAGCGAAGGGGAGGGGGGAGGGGGGATGAGGAGAGAGGAATAGGAGAGGAGGGGGAATGGGGAGAGCACTTGCAGCGAAGCCCCTGTATTTTTCCTTACGTCCCCAAATGATAAATTCATTTTCAGTGTCGTCTGACGTTTGTCATCTGTCAAAATCAACCAATCAACTTCTTTGTTTCTGTCTGTTGCTTGACCTCGCCGGGAACGATTTTAATTGTATATATATTAAAATATAGCTCGAGCAAACTCTAATCTCGAAACCGAATACAAAGCGTGAACGAAAGCCGAAAGAAAATAATCCGAGCGATGCCGTGTCGACTGTGTAGGACAAGTTTAACAGCGTTAACAAGGTTAACAACGTGTTTAAGCCGTCGAAAAGATAGGAGTTTCGAGAAGCTTTGGTTGAGTATTTGTCCGTCGGCATTATTAACTGTTCATTTGATTTTCGAGAGATTCTCAGTGACAGGAAATTTTCGATTGGAGTCCTAGAACCAGTAAACTTCATCCGTATGTAAAGGACAAAGGCGTCTCGAGGGTTCTCTGCATGCATGTATGAACATAGGCAGCCCAATCTATGGGTTTAGAGGTGGATGAAAAACTCCCAAAAACAGCCTAAAATGGTTTCAAGACAAGAAAAAACACAAAGGAAACAATCTGGAAGCGAAAAGGTCTGTTTATTTGTACATTGTCCTCCATTGTACGGCAATTTGAAAGGATTTATAAAACCCCATACATATCTTCTATTTTCATGCACAAACCCATAGATTGGGCTGCCTGTGGTATGAACTGAATCCGTGCGGAAGGAAAGTTAAAATCCAAGACTAAGTAGGAAAATGCGCCGCTCCCTATAAAATATTTCATTGCGTAGATGTATGTGTATGCCGGACATCTCTCTTTCACAATCTTCAAGGCTAAAAACAGTGTGGAATACGCACGCCAACAGACAGCGGAAGAACGTCGAATCTTCTTGGTGAAGTCGAGGAGGGACTTCGGATCAGTTGCAACCTTCGAGGAGGCAAAATTATACAAGATTGTATTTTGTAGATGGCTTCAAATTTATCTAGAAGTTCCGCCAGGTTACAAGCTTTAAGGCCCATAGACATGCTTAGCTTCTTGAATCTGGTCTTATCCCCGAAATTACATCTGAAGCTATCGCTGTACTTCTACTAGAAATAGCTCTATAAACTAATAGAAGTTGAAATATACTTTTGACAAATCTGGTGGGACATATGGCCATTAAGTCCTTCGTATCGTAGCGTTGCCTGACAGCAGTTCGTCTCTGTTCGGCTTTCAAGCTAAATCCAGTGGAAAACCTTTCTGCTGTGTGAAGAAAACGCTCGTTCTAATATTGAATTGAACACTTCTTCATCATGCTATATCGGCTAGTGTCAATCATGCATGCAGATGTCACTCAACACCGATTTAGCCAATCGGAATTTTGCATCCAAAAAATGAACGCTAAAAAAACGAGGTTCGTTGCAAGCGCTAGCCATAACAAATCAGACAAAAGAGAAGAGGAGGACTGGGGTAGAGAAGGTGAAGGGAGGGGGAATGGGGAGAGAAAGAGGAAAGGTCGTACCGCCAAAATACCAACTGAAAACATGACACTCTACATCTAGAAGTTTGATAAGTCAGATACACAATTTGTGTCCGTGCTTTATCGGATTTATAAATCCAATAAAATACGGCCACTCATTCTGTATCTATTACGTAAACACTTACTCGGTTGCATATTCCTTCTCCATATCAGCTTGATCTGGGTCAACTTCACCAGGAGGTAAACTTACAAACTCACTCTCTGTCATTGCCTACATGAATAAGATCCAACAAACATACTTAGCAACATTGTTTACTGAATGATAACTATAAGAAAGCTTACAACACTTTCTTTCATCGCAACCTCCAATGAAGTACGAGAATGGCCTGTGAAGTAATCAATGAAAACGAAAAAACACAAACGGGAAGTACAGTGAACAACGAAACCTTGACAAAAGTATCGTTAGAAGGGAACATATTAAGTAAAATTATATTATATGACATTGCCTTATTTGAATTACTACCAATTGAAAGAGAAAATGTTAAAACTGTGTGTCAAACTTTACTCACACATCATTGATATTCATGACACATCGGCCAATGGTAAGTCTTGTTTCAGGTCACGTGGTAATACAAAACCACGGATAGTACGACAAATTTGCATATATGCAAATTCCTTAAAACAATAGATAATTTTCATAATTTATGTGCTGTACTTTGCATGCATTTCCAAGTACAGCAAAATTATGCAAATTCGTTAAAATATATAGCTAATTTGCATATTTGCTGTACTTTGAAAACATTTCCGAATACAGCAAATATGCAATTTACTTATATATTACAGTTCTAAAAACAGTCGGTCAATAACTACATGAAAGAAACATGAACAGAAACATGTAACAAAAAACTTTAATGCCTCTAGAAGTTTACTTACTTTGTTGTCTACAAATGCTTGTATACAATTTCATAAGCCAGACATTTTAAGCTTTCTGCCGACATACATGTATCTGCTTAGTGTCTGCTATGCGAATCTTCAGAGATTTCTCTTCCAATTCTCCTCCAAAATGTCTCTGCCATCCAGACTTCCATTCTTCCAATTTTATAATACACACATGCCTGAGAGATTCTAATACTCTGTAATCCTTGGTACAGTTAACAAATCGCACACATTTTTCCATTTTCTATACTCGTATTGATCATAGAAATGACGTCATAAAATGTTCAAACGGGTTAATTCAGTCTTTGTCCGTTTAGGACTCTCTAAGTAGTTTGCATTTTCGCTTCTCTTCATCCAGCCATTTCAATGACTGCCATTCTTACTCTCACTGAAACAGAACTATGATTTGACTATTTGATCCTCAGTGAATATAATTTTATGTACAAATCCGATGGAATTCTAACTTTCAAATGTTTTCCTCTGTTTATGTTGTTTAATTAGTTGTATTATTTAAATTATATCATTGTCCTCTATGTCATGAATATCTAGTGATGCGTGAGAAGCCATTTCAAAGCCCTGTGATTGTTTTAGATATGTTTTCTAGATCCCCATGCCATAAAAAAATGTCTCAGCCTTAAAGTGCACCTAACCCCTTTTGCAATTTTTATACACATGAATCTTTTAAAGGTTTTGAGTACTTCTGTGAAGAATTGTTTGGCTTACATAGTATACTCTATTTTCTATGCTTGTTTGAAATGGTGAAAATTTGACCTTTCCTGACCCCAGGGGAGCGGGGTACTCCCATATATAGGCTATACGGGTACATGCCGCTCGACAGGGTATGGTTTTTGACATTAATTCTTAGCCTGGAACAGGGTATATAAATCACTGTTTTAGTCTGGAACAGGGTTGTGATTTTTTGGAAGGGAGACAGGACGGTTTGAGTTATTCACGGTCCCTTGTCACTGCAAATGCAGTGTTTTTATCTGTTTATGATTAGAGTGGTGAGTGGAGCGCAACGTCTTACACGTATCATATCAGATGCTACCCTGGTCTGGAACGTAACAGGATATATTTTTGCCATTTTGCCTGGAACAGAGAATGTTTTGTTGTTTCTAGCCTGGAACAGTGTACCTTTTTTTGCCATTTTGTCTGGAACAGGGTTGCAAAAATACAATTTCTTGACCTCAGGTAAGGGTTTCAAGGGCTCAGCGGCACACCCCCATCCTTTATTTTTTGGGTCCTGACCCATGACCGTGTAAGAATAAGCCTGGGACGATTTTTGATCTTACGTCACCTCATTATAATGCATTATTCTCCATGGCACCTTTCTATCACAACAACATCGATATATAGAGAATACACACATTCTGTGAGTTGTTAGTAAAGAAAACAGTTATTTTAGACAAAAATAATGCTAAATATTTATTCAAATTATTGCAAAGTGGAATGAATTGGATGACGTAAGATCAAGAATCGACCCAGTCTTTTTCTTATGCCGTCATGGGTCAGGAAAGGTCAAATTTTCACCATTTCAAACAAGCATAGAACATAGAGTATTCTACATTTGTATGTGAGCCAAACATTTCTTCACAGAAGTACAGTACTCAAAGCCTACATTGTATCAAAGATTCATATGTATGTATAAAAATTGCAAAAGGGGTTAGAGGCAATTTAAAAAGCCCTTGACATTGTTCATGGCACCTGAGGTCTGCAACATTGAATCACTATTACTTCAAACATTAGTAATGATATAAAACAACTACCAGTGACCCGAATGAACTTGTAAATTGCATTACACTGAACTTAATGGTCAACAAGAAATGTTCAATTAGGCATCCAAAGGCATCATTGAAGCTCTTCTAAATGAAAAGAAAATGGTCGAAAATAAATGTTAGTATAGTGTCTTCCTTGAACTGGTTTTCTTTTTGTTTGCCTGTTTTCTATTAGGAAATTGCTAAAATAGCAAAAAAATCTAATTGTATTCAGACGAGTCTGCATCACAGTTTGCTAACTGTCTTGGCAAACCAATTATATCAACACTCCAGGGTGCTGGCAGGAGCTCTAGAAAACTGTCAAACTGTATAATATCATGTAGCTGAAATCTTTAGTTTTTAGATCAAAGTCTTCAAGTAAGATCAATTGACTTCTTGCAATGTCCAGGATGTTTCAGACACACTCGTTTGCATTTAAATAATCATGAGTCATGCACTATTGTTTATGCATGTAGAGGAAACTGCATGAACATGAGTGCTATAGTTTTAAGTGATTTATAGGCACTTAAAGTGATATTTTGAAAGTTTTGATTATCATAATAATTACATGATTCTTTACCAACAATGTAGGAGTACAATTTGAGAACTTTTAAAATATCACTCAGTGCCTATAATTTTATATGTAGATCATATATTTTGTTTATTAAACAAAGTCATGTACATGTATACTGAGAAAATGTTTGTTGAGTTGATGCAACTGTGCACTGACAATAACCAATTTATGCATGCACTCATTATTGACCAATCAGAATCCAGATATTTTGTTAAGTACTGTAAAGACCTGTGTATAAGCTGCACCCGTAGATAAGCCACACCCCAAGTTTTGATGCCCGAATTTAATAAAAAAAAATATTTTTTACCAATTTAAATATAATTAGAAAATATTTTGTCCGAGTTCATAAATGCTTGTACTTGATGCCAAACTTGTTTAAAAAGTCACAGCATGCATCAAGCGTGTTTTGGAAGGTAAATAAACTTAATCACGTTTTTAAAAAAATTCACGAAATTATAATAAATCATTAGGTCTTAGGTAGGTCTTTGAAGAGTTTTTGCTTTAATTCTTTCAAATTGTGTGATTTTTTCAATGGTTTTACTTAATTGCTATATTACACTCGCAATCGGATGGGATTTGAACCCGATTGTAATAATTACGCACTGTCGTATAATAAAGCTTCATACAGGTTCATTATATGCAAATATATGTTAATGTTGGGTCTCCTTTCTAGGCGTTCCCATACATAAGCCGCACCCCCGATTTTGAACCAACATTTTGGGTAAAAAGGTGCAGCTTAACATACCGTAAACACTGGCAGATAAGCTGCACCTTTTCACCCAAAATCTTTGTTGCAAATCGGGGGGCGGCTTATCTGCGAGAACATCTATAAAAGTTCAATAAATTTCCATAAATTAACGTTTTTAATAAACAAAGTAAGACTGATTAAAACTACACAAAACAAAAAGAAAGGAAGCACTAATCATCACTTTCGCAAGCTCAAATAGCCATTTGTGTTGTCTGTTTCTTGTTTGTTACTTGTTCCTGATCCTTCCGTTAAATTCATTAAAAGATCTTTTAAGAGGTCAACAGTTACTTTTCTCAAACAACTAAATGTCACCAGACACGTAATCTCCATTCTAACGCAAAGCTTTTTGCAGTGTCGGCGTTTCCCAGTGACTTCAACAGTTTATAGTTCCTCTGCACTCGTGAACGTGGTAGATGACCAACTGTTTTGCCACTGTTTAGTACTTTAACTTTACTTCCAGATGTCCTTGTAGATGTGATAACCACGTACGGCAGATGAAAAGGCAAACTTCTCACTCTGCTCCATGTTTTGATTTTGTTCTGTGCACACATGGCAGCATTCTAGTGTCCAGTTTTCTCTCTTCCAATAAAATGCGTGGTTACTAAGCTGTGATGAACGCGACTGCGAGCATGTTTTTGTTGACGTAAAATTCAGGACTACATTTAGCTAACAATTGACCTTAGACGACAAAGTACTGTCAAGCAAATGCTATGGAAAGTTCTATAATTTTATATGTGTAGGCAAGTAGACATGAAGTTTAAACACTTTCAGATTTAAAATTATGGGTAAAACTATGGAGTAATTTTGTTGAAAGTTCGACGGGGCAAGGAAGGTGATGAAGATTTCTAAATCTTGATTTTCCTTTCAAAACCTTTTTTCCAAAATTTGATCTTCTATTAACTCGGGGTGCGGCTTATCTGCCGGTGTTTACGGTACACAGGTCGTTACGGTATATTATAAGGAGTATAAAAATAAACATATAATATTATACAATGTACTGTATGTGTGGCATTACTGCAGGTCCGGCCACCCATGTGAACTTCTGGGTTATAGACAATTTAGATTCATTTAATAGAAAATCCAGGTTTGTTTTCACAATAACTTGAAAATCCAGGTTTGGGGGTTTTGGCCACACATTAACCTACCCATTTTTCACACATTAAAGTACCTTTCATTTCATGATACAAAATTTGCTGAGTCACCCAAAGTGTAATGGTCAACAGAAAGCATGTAAGGTTTAATCAAGACAGTACAGTACATGGAAATGATACAACATGGTCAATGTAGCCTGCGTCGCATCTGAACTGAACCCCGGTTAAGTCCGTCTGCGAAACAGCGACAGAATGCTTGTTCTAGACCCCCAACGAAGTACCAGGATATATGTAGTCGATTCTGATTGGCTTTTACTAAATTTGCTCATTCTTACATGTTTTCTGACTGGCCATTCAACTAGCTGTCACCAGCCTGTCACCAGTGCGACTTACGGCTAATTTACATTTCAAAATGTGGCGGCTTTTATACACGTCGAGAAGAGCAATGATATTTGTACAATATCGATCAGTTTGAAATCGAGATTCGTTTGCTAGAACAAAAGCAGTTGACCGGAGTTGAGTTCGGATGTGGTGCACATACTAGATCTTTCCAAGCTGCATGGGAGATTTGTTTGTGTGTTCTTCAAATGAGCATTTTGTCGTGACAGATTCTATTTAACGTGTTCGGCAAGTTTCCTTTCATGTCGCGCTAAACCACGGGCAGCCTATTATGTTACATTACTTCAAAACCTGACCCGAAATTGAAATAAACCTAAACTTTTCCGATAGTAAAACACAGGGAAACGACGACAGAGCTCGTCTAGGGCAAGAAATCTCAAGTAAACAGCTGACCACGTGCAAACGAACAGCTTCAACCGAACGGCCCCTGACATGAACTGCCCATCATAACAATCTTCGAGGTGACAGTTGAATGGCCAGTCAGAAGACGTGTAAGAATGAGCATTAGTAAAAGCAAATCAGAATCGACTACAGTTGTACATATATCCTGGTACTTCGTTCGGGGTCTAGAACAAGCTTTCTGTCGCTGTTTCGCAGACGGACTTAATTAACCGGGGTTCAGTTCGGATGCGACGCAGGCTAGGTCATTATGCCACCCATCAGGAAAAAAAAATCCTGACAAATTCCCTGACTTTTCACTGACAAGGAAACAATTTTCACTGACCATATTAATACAGTGTATTAAGGCTGTTCGACAGCATTCCCTCATCCAAAACAAAAGTCAATATTTACTGAGAGCAATGCAACTGTGTACTCGATAACCATTAATAGATCATTGACCAATCAGAGTCCAGATATTTTGTTGAGTATGTTATAAATGTACTACAAGTAGGGGCTCTTGATATAACAGTGAAATTACACCTATGCCCAAGTGCATGTACAAAATGTAAATAGTGACCTCACTCAGACCTATTAAAGTGCCTATAACCCTTTTGCAATTTTGATAGCTTATGAACCTCCGAAAAGTTTTGAGTACTTCTGTGAAGAAAGTTTTGGTTTACAGTGAATACTTTATGTTCTACACTTGTTTGAAATCGTCTAAATGTGACCTTTTGTGACCTTTCCTGATCCATGACCGCGTAGGTAAAAGCCTGGGTCGAAACCTGTATGTACGTCACCTCATTAATGCATTATTCTCCATGGCGCCTTTCTATCACAACAACATCGATGCATAGAAAATATACACAGTTTGTGAGTTGTTAGTAAAGAAAAAAGTCATTTTAGTCAACATGTTAAGTATTTCTTGAAATGATTGCAAAGACGAATCAATTATATGACGTCAAGATGACGTAAATACAGGTATCGACCCAGGCTTTTGCTTACGCGGTCATGGATCAGGAAAGGTCACATTTACACGATTTCAAACAAGCGTAGAAGATAAAGTATTCACTCAAAACCAAAACTTTCTTCACAGAAGTACTCAAAACTCTTCGGAGGTTCGTAAGCAATAAAAATTGCAAAAGGGTTATAGGCACTTTAATACTCACACATGATGTTTTGCATCTGGTGTAATGTACCACAATTAATGCCTACTATTTTGTTACATGTATTTTTTAAAAGTATATATTAATTTAAGCAAACCCCAAAGTTTCCAATATCCCACTCAACAAACCTTTTTAATAGTTCAGAGATGATGTGAAAATACAGTATGGCTAAACACCAGTTATTATGTTTTGATAGTCTCCATGCAATGCACTGATGTCTTGTGTGGTTCCATTCCCTAGCTACATGTACATGTACATGTAGCTCCCATGCCAATGTCTACAAACTCGAGCACACATTTTGTGTTCCACGACTTACGTATTGTTTGTTTTTACCAATCAAATTGCTACATGTAGTTATAGGTTTTTTCCTTAGGCCATTATAATTTATTTGGAACATTATTTATAATTAATTACTTTGTGGACCGTGGGAACAGTCTGGAACACCTGATTGGCTAATTATTTTGTGAGTCATATTGCATTATTGCACGTGCCAGCCTGCATAATGTACATTAATGTGCAATCCTTCCTCTCCTCTCAGTCACCTAGACAATAGAAAATAACTTCAAAATGTTCAAAGGCTGTCAAGTCAGGTCAAAAAATGATATTTCACTGCATAAATTTGGCCTTTGGCAACGGATCTTTAAGATTTCGAATAACTCCAAAAGAAAGATATTCACATCTTTCCGGTCGCCACAAAATATTATGCTTAACAGTGGGAAGAATACTCAGTTCAGTGACTGTAGAGGTTTGTAGAGAATCTATTCATATTGATGAGCTGTGCATTTTAATTAGCTGACCCAGAAAATAAGAAGTCCTACATAATTTATTAAATGTATCTGATTGGCTAAACAAAAAAGTGGGCTTGAGTTTGCAGGCGTTGCAGGTGTGGGAGAAAACAGAACCGCACAAGATGTCTGCATCAGAGGCCCAAAGAAAATATTAACAAACTCCTTTCAACCTAACATGTACATGTAGACTACACTGTATAGTTATACATAATTTGTACCTTGTCATTATTCTTGTCAAAATTCACAATCATGTCTTCAGCCATGCTTTTAATTGTTCTCGGATTATATTCTGGGTGTTGGAAGTACAAGAACTCAGAGACATCCATCTTTTTATCCTGATTGACATCTGCCTTCTTCCATCTTGCATACTCATCTGGGAGACCTCCATCATCCTCTGAAGAGATTCAAAAAGTCAGGATCGACTGGTTTAATTCATTTTCATGTTTAATAGAAAACATTTTCTGTGTTTCCAATAGAGTACTTAATAGAAATATGTGTGGGAGTTTGAGAGATTAACAAGAATTAAAAATGTCAATGGGAACATGAAAAGTAAAGTAAAGGAACTCTATTTAATGTCAGTAACTCGTGACAGTGTTAGTAGTGAGAATGATAAACTGTGAGGCCGACATGGAACCTACAATTGCAATTTGACATCCTTATCCGAGAAGATGTGAAGGTATATATTAACTATCATTTTCATCAAATTAATGGTGTTTGCACTGAATTAAGTAGGTTTTGAATCAAATTAACTGTGTTCCCACTGAATTAAATAGTTTTTGCTCTGAATTAACTAGTTTTTGCATCGAATTAACTGTGTTTGCACTGCTGTTAGTGATTAACATGTCTAAAATTGTTCAGCCAATCAGAATTGAGCATTATAGTATCTAATATATTTATTTATTAATATACATGTACACTGTAAGTTATACCATGGCATGAGGGGTATTTAAGTAATTAAATTGCCCTGCAACCTGAGGGAGGATTTGTGGAAGTCCAATGCCGCAGGCGGAGGGACTTTTACAAATCCTCTCGAGGCTTGAGGGGCAATTAAATCACTAATACCCCAAATTGCCATGCATGGTACATGTATAAGTTTGTAATTATGTACTATAATATTGATCTCCGAGGAAGCGAGATAATCTGCGAGAAGTTTAGTTCTCTCTGCCAGAAGTTAACATGTCACAGTTTTCTCTGCTTTCAAAAACATTTTGATATTATGCTTGATTTGAGCACCATGGATTGAATGACCTTGGCTTCCCCTGGGGACAAGTGTGTTGAAGACTAGTAGTAAAACACAATGTAATTATGTGCTTGACTAAATATTCAAAGGTCATGCGTATATTGTTTTTAGTATCCCAAATGGAAGAAGTGGGTTCGAGAAATGAAGAGAAGAATGTGCAGATCCTACATCGATTACGTTGAAGGTTATGATGAAAGGTCAGTTTGGATTCAATTCTTTCACCCACTGGAGCGCAGGGCTAAGCCATGCCAGAGGGGAGCAAGACTTGATGTTTTTGACCCTCTCATTGCCAGCCTGCATTGTCTCCCAATTTTTCCACCGGGAAATTTAGTAAGACAATGCAGATTCCGTTGCCTTCAGGAAATTTTGAAATTTCCTCCCGGGAAATTGAGAAGACAATGGCACTGACTAAATTTCCCTGCCAGCAGGAAAATTTAGTGGTTTAATTAGAGCCGGGGTGGCACAGTGGTTAACCGCTTCACCTCTCACCTCTGTGGCCCTGGTTCGATTCCCGGACGCAGTGCAATTATTTTGTTGGTATCTTGTAAACCCTTGATCCGAGGGTTTTTCTTCGGGTCCTCTGGTTTTTCTCCCTCCACAAAAACCAACATGCTAAATTCCAATTCAATCTGTGGAATAGCCGGGTCCTGGATTTGATCAGCACCTGGTTGTTTCAGGTCCCATTAGAAATTCAGAGTTATTATTAAATCTGTAACATTAACAAATCACATATATTTTTCCATTGTCCGTACTCATTTTGATCATAGAAATGATGCCATAAAATGTGCACTCATTGTTTCACTGCAAAGTTTTGAACATTTATTTTATGGCATCATTTCATTTCTATGATCAATATGAGTACGGACAATGGAGAAATGTATGCGATTTGTTTTTTACAACGATGAAACACTTCGCTTCAATTGAGTGCATAATATTAAACTGCATTCGAGTCGAAAAAGGCCTTTTCACAAGAATGCTTGTGAAATCCTTTCTTGTTTTTATTCTGGATCAGAAAAGTTCTTGTTGTAATTCTAGACTTCTGAGCTCTGAAAGAACTAGTCACAAAGTCTGAACCACAAATTCGCCAAAACTTTCTCCACTCAAGAGAAAACTCACATTGTGCCAAACGGCACACTACATTTTAGAAGTTTGACTCGCCGATTAACTTCCCCTAGTGATGAAATGCTTGTAAAATCCTCATTCTCTTGTTTTTGGAAGAGAAGTTAACAGCCATTTGAATTCACAAATCTCGCTGTGAAAGCACTTTGCAAAGCTACCACTGCTTGTGAGTTACGTCATTTTCATTGTCCGTACTTAAATTGCATATAGCGGAGAGCCAATCAGAAAGCAAGAAAATTGGATGTTGTTGTAAAATATAACTTAGGGGGTGTTTACATGATACCGGAACGAGTTTCATTCCGGATCGACTTTCATTCCGGCATGAGTTTCCGTGTTTACAATGTACATGCAAGTCAGTGTAAGGAATGAGAATCAGACAGATGTGGAGCCCTCACTATCGAAAACCAGCATAAAAGACAAATACGCATGTCTTACCCGTCCCAGTCTGCTCGGTCACTTGATTTCGTTTCAGAACGAAATCAAGTGATACCGTGTTTACATGATACCGGTACAGATATCATACTGGAATGAAACTTTTGATCCGGTACAAGAACCAGAGTGAACTCATTCCAGAATACAAATGTATATATGACTTCAGTTTCGTTCCGGTATCATGTAAACAGATACAGAGAGCGACAAGGGGAACCGGAGTAAACACCCCCTTACACGAATTTACAATTACACATGCTATAATCTTGTAAGAAAAGTTAACCCAGCTTAAATAGATTTAGACTTCTCTAATATTTTTCACCTTTTGAACCTTTTTAATGGCGTCCCTTGGGTCGTTAACGAAACTCAATTTGTAAACTATAATTATTTATGACTAAATGTAAACTACATGTAGATGGTCCACCTGTGAAAATAATCATGCTATCTGAGCATATCATGCCAATGATCTGAAAACATTACTCCGATATGAATTGTATTTCTTACCTTGTCTTTTTAGAACTTCTGGACTAAGAGTAGCGTTACTATCTCCCTGCAAGAGCTTTAGCCTGTATTCTCCCCACGTAACAAAGCCATCGTTATTTATATCCGCCAATTTGAAAAGCCCCTCGTTCCTTTCCCTTGCTTCTTCGACATGCTCCAAAATTCTGTCATAAATCCACCTACTCAGTTCAGACTTACTAATCAAATGGTCCTTGTCAATGTCTACTTTGTGAAAGATTTCAATGAGCTTCTTGTACCCTAGCATGTTTTCAAACTCGAGTTTTCCTTCCTTGATGAGCCTGCCTAAAAAAAGCTCATGATGAAAGTCCTTGTTGATGTCGCCGTCTCTCTCGAGTTTCACTCCCTCCATGTGATCGGGAGGCAGTAATTTCTTAAACTTTATCATGTTTTTGATATCTGTGATTATCACTCTGCTCTTAGTTATCGGTTTAGCAAGTGATATACCAATAACCACAGAGATTAGCGTTAACACCAACACCCAGTTCGCCATTTTCCCGTTCATATTTTTCCAGCTGGACGCCATCTTGAACCTCGAGCCAGACGACAAAGCTCTGGTTGAATTGGGGTTCCTGTGGTAGGAGAGACGTTCGACGGGAATAGTTCTCCAATCTGATTGGTTGAATCTAGAAAGACCGCGCACTTTGTTCGAAACAACAACAAGAGCCCATCTGGGCTTTCACTCGGGCCACATGAGATTGAAGATGAAATACACTTTCCACGGTGGGCACAAACGACCATAAAAACGGCATGAGTTATATATTTTAAAAAGTTTTCAACGCAGACGATTGAATTTTGGTAGGTTGCTGTAGAATCGTAAAAGGAATATAATCTGATAATTTAAGCTATGTTAGTACTATTATGACGTCACCATGACGTCATTTGCCCATTTGCAATACGTTTCTTGTAACTGTTCATTACCTCTAAAAACGGAATATCGTATATTGTTAAAATCTCCTCGTGATGAGAATGAAGGAAACGAAAACCCGATCTCGATTGGTTAAGGAAATCAAAAGTTATGAAAGTTTGAATTTTGCTAATTTTCCCGCCAAAATATGGCGGGAAATAAGCAGCACAAAAGCATTTATGAAAATATCGCTTCATTCATCTTTCAGAGTTTTAAATACTGTTGCATGACATTTTGTCCAGCCATAAAATACGTTGGTGGCTAAAATCGTATGTTTTTAGAATTTTGATTTTTTGTCCATAACCGGCTTAAAATGGAAGTCATATTTTCGACAACGTCATTATGACGTCATATTATTTTATACATGCCCTTAAGAAAAAAGCCTTTGAGTGATTTTCGAGTTTTACTGATGAAATGTACTAGTCTGGCAAACAAAAGTCACATTGTTTTCTTTTCTTGATTTTTTAACAATAGGCAGCCTTATTTAGGTACGACTCCTGACGTCACTAAATGTGACGTCATAGCAACAGTCATTCCTCTATAACCTTGGCTGTAATCGTCGTAGAATGTTCAAATTTTCACCAAATGAATGTGTGTAATAAAGGCCTTTTGATGGAGTAGTCTGTTTGTAACGTTTATTAAAGGGGAATTTCACCAAAAAAGGAGGCATCGCTTATGACGTCACAACGACGTCATCATACAAACATAAAACACCTAAAATATGTAGTTTCATTTTGTTACCAAGTCACCAACATTTCTTCAAATTTAAACTGTAAGTAAAGAAATGGTGCTAATTTCAATTATTTGGTCACGTTTATTGATGCCGTTTTGACGTTTTTTGTGCCCGCCGTGTTCATTTGAAATCCTCTTAGTAATAACCAAAGGGAAGAATTATTAGCAGTCTTTAGGAGTGGCCGGTAGCGCGGTGACTTTCATTCTCTGCTCCCCTAGTATATATATTATACATGTATGTAATTTAATATTTTTGTTTTCTCGTATGTAAATTAAATTAGTTGATCTTTTATTGAAAACACTACTTATTCATGTGTGTATGTATGTTCAGTCTACTATCGTGCAGCTAGCTAGAGTCTTGAGATATCTTGAAAAATAACTGACAACTGACAAATTTGGTTTTTGTGGGTCAAACATTGTAAATTTTCTCTAGTAATGATTAACTAGGGCTAACTGACAACTGACAAATGGCCAAAATTTTAACTGACAACTGACACTGCATGGTAGACCCCCCCATTCAGACCCTCTCTAAAAGATAGAAATTTGGTCTATAACTGCCCTTGGCGCAAGTGTTTCGTAATTGAAATTTCAACCAAAATATTAAAACTGTGCGAAAAACTGCTACTGACTGGTGTTTGGCGATCCTCGTTATCCATGATGGCTCAATTGACGTACAATACACCTGGTAGTTGTCGTGGTAAGAGAAATTACCTTGGAGCGAGTAGTGAACGTGGTCGTAGCGAGAGCTAGAAGTCGGCTAGATCGGATGATAACACTGACTTGACATTTGTGTACATTTCAAAACCTTAAAATAACTAAAATCTGTCATCGATGGGCTTTTAGCGCGCTAGATTCTATTCAAGCTACCTCGCTAGGTAGCTTGGAACTTCAAAGTATTCCACCGACCACTAGCTAGCTAATCACCAGAGCAGAAAAACTGTTCAGACTAAAGAAGCTCGCTACCTCCTGTGGTTAGCTAGCTAGAGTTACTAGCCTGAACACGGCCACACGTTTACAATTTAGTCTGCAGGTCCGATAAAACTGCAGGTTCCAGTCGTAAACAGTCCGAGTTTGACCAAAGTGAAACGATCGAGCTGCTCGCGTCCGTAGATATATATTTCTTCGTTTGCACTTTTGACATGATATAATTCTTCAAATGGCACCATTGTTTTATTTCTTATGTTTAATAATACAGTTCTCAGCTGTAAAAAAAAATAGAACATTCTATGGAAGATTTCTTGTCCTAAAGTTTGGAAACGTAACACATGCATTTGACGCTAGAAAGTTCAGTACTCGCGGAAGTACGCAAGGTCAATTTACTAGTGGCAGTTTACTAGTTTGCACTATCGGCTGTTATGGAATGGAAACATACTTTCACAGCTTAATATGTATGTCGATTGGTCAGAAGGATATCTTGTTTAAATGCTACGGTCCTTTCGGCATCAGGATTTTTTTAAACGGGAGTTTTCGTACAGTATTTCAAGCTATGCTGTAGTGCGAGTTCAGTTACGCCACAAATATCGGTGAAACTAATACCGTGTTCATTATTATCGGTTTTCTCTATGGGTTCTCATGTATTCAATAATTACTTCTGGACTTCATATTTATGTCGATTGCCGGTCACAATGATTTCCTCTTTCAGTTTTTCCCTTTAGTTTGGACATTAGGGATATATCCTTGGAGATTTCGTACAGTTTAGCGACCGTTGTGTCGAAAGTAGAAACGTTCGTTTGTCATGAAAGTGCGTAAACAAACTGTCACAAGCGGTTTCATAGCAGCTCGATGTTTGACTCCCATATAGTCGATGATAACTTATATAGCTTCATATGTACGTCGATTTCTCACAAGGATTTCCTCTTTCAGTTTTTCCCGTTAGTTTGGACATTAGGGATTTATTCTTGGAGATTTCGTACAGTTTAGCGACTGTGTGTTGAAAGTAGAAAAGAGCCCATCTGGCCTTTCACTCGGGCCACATGAGATATAAATTTGAAGATGAAATACACTTTCATTTGAATTTGATTGAAAATAGATCAAAAACTCGGGGAAATGTCCGGCTAAAACTGTATGAATAAATGTGAAATGAAACATAAATTTCATAGCAAGAAAAACATGTAATTCCTAATTAGAAAGCTCTTCTAAGTCCGCTTCTCAAATTCACAGACTGTTTTACAAAAACATTTGGGCTTATCGACACAAGAGTTCAGTTGACCTTTCAAATAATTTATTCTGAGGTACGCATACTCTAAATCACAGAGATGTTAAATAAAGCGATAATTAGAAGAAAAAGTACATTAACAGACAAACTGAGAGGAAATGTATTCAAATCTAAAAGAGTTTACTTACAGTACTTACGTAACTGAATCTTTTGTTTTGGTTTTTGTTATAGTGTTGTTGAAAGCATTCCACCTTCGTGCACATATGCACTGAATCGGAATGAAAGTCGAAGCCTACCTCGAACTTAACTTTCAGCTAACCTGTTTCCTTTCATTCCACAATGAATAATAATCTCATAAAGAAAGCCCGTAGCTTTCAATAAATTTGCCAGTGTCTGAATGAAACAGCTAGATCTTTTCCAATTTCTCTCACGAGTCACGGCAGAAGACAGTCTCAAAGAACTTGAATGTTGATCCTCTTCACAGTAACGTAATTTAACGTCTCCGATCAATTCCTCTCTCTTTGCTAGCAGTTCATGCTTCTTGTTCGTGTAGTTGCCGCATTTCAGTTGGCATACACTGAAAACATCTGCTTAACTAAGATTTGTAACAATCTTAGCGGATCATGTAAATATTCCGCTTGGCTCAAATATGAGGGTTTCTGCCGTCAAAGTTCATTTTTTTTTTCAGTTTTCCCCATATTAGCAGACTTGTATAATGTCTCGAGCTCTCCGAATCCAGTAGAAAGACTCTGGTTATTATGTCGTAAAACATGGACCTGACCCAAATTTAGGTTGTATTGCATAATTGCCCACGATGGAATAGATTTCTGACAATGACTATTTGAAATTGATATCTCCTTGTCTCGCCTAGTCTGAGCTTTGAACTTTCTTATCTGAGCGCGCCTGAGGAAATCTAACCTTTGTTTGCGTGACCAGCACAGTACAATCTGATTGGTTCGAATTTGACCTTTAACGCATGCGCAGAAGCCGTCTGCATTTTAAGACTCGGCGCTGCCACAGGCAGCCCGAGTAACAACAAACTAAATAGTCAATTATAAAATAGTTTCGATAGTACGCGCGCTCTGAATGGCTGTAAGCCGTGTTTCTATAACTCTATAGCGCGCGCTTGAGCTATTTGTGAAAATTTACGTTTTGGTTATCAAACTACGGGCTCGTGTTCCCACTGCCATTTCTCGTTCTCCCAAACTCCCACTCGTGTTTCTATAACTCTATAGAAACACGGGAAATGTTTTCTATTTCTTAATTTTACAACAACAAAACACGCGCACTCCTTGACAAATGACGTCACTTTTGTTGTCTGTCCAAATATTGCATATGACTGATAAGCCAATCAGATCGCGAGAAATTTGGCGGTTGTTGTAAAACAACTCATTGCGAGATTTTACAGAAGTTAATAAAATGTAAGAAATCAATACAGTACTCAAATAAAGATTATATACCTCTTCAAAGTTGTGTTTTTTTTATTGTCCTGTGTACTCCTGGGGTCATTTTAGCCACTATCACAATATTTCCAATTCACCCTCACAACTGTAATTTAGCAATATTTCAGAGTATTTTCTATTTACTGACAGTTGGAAATCTTACGATTGTGGCTAAATTGACCCCAGGAGTACACAGGACAATCAAAAACACAACTTTGAAGAGTATTTTAACTTTGATTTCTTACATTTTATTAACACTTCTGTAAAATCTCGCAATGAGTTGCTTTTAAAATGACCCAAAAATAGAGCTTGTGCTGCCTGTGATCGCAGTCATTTTTCGGATCATGTGTACGGTACGCGTACGGTCGAGGGTTGGCCCACATATCGGCCAATACATCGCCGATGTATTGGTCGACGGTTGGCACCCCGTGTGGGGTGGGGGAGGGGGTGGGGGGGGGGGTACTCCCTATAATGGAATCCGCCCGAAAGGAGTACCTTTTCAGGCTGGAGGTATATAAAAGGGTAGGGATTTCACGAGTTAAGTATAGAAAAGGTTAGAGAAAACTGTCAATTAGGTAGTTAAAAGGGCCTTTCAAAATATCTCGAACAGACGTACTCTAATGGCTGATTCATCCAAGTATTTTAAGGGTTACTCGAGTGAAAAGTTTAGTAAAAGGTATATGAAAGGGTTACCTTTTCTGTCAAAAATGGTATATAAAAGGGTAAGGGTTTGGACCTCAGGGCGCATACCAAACAAGTTTTTGAGAAAAGTGTCGTTCCTGAGAGCTCGCTGTGATATTCCATATATGATCAATATATTCCATATTTGGAAAGCAGGAACGGATCGTCGAATACTCGGTGGTATATCGGTAAGGTGTCGGTCATATGTCGGTGGGGTATCGGTGAGATGTTAAGTTATATTTATACTATTCTGCATACTGTTTCCACTCAAATAAACAGCGACTCGCTTGGAAATCTTTTATCTGAAACGTTTTCTGAATATAATTCAGTTTCAAGTAGGAACATTCCTTTCTGTTGCGGTATAAAATCTCCCTTTATATAATTAAATCCCTCTTGGTGACATGAAATCCCCGTCAAACGCAACGTTTTTTTATCTCTGGTAAACGACATTGTTGTGAGCGACCCTGATAATTTTTTGGGATTGTGATTGCAGTGATTTTGATTTTTTTTTTTAAGGTTTTATTTTTACATCATCGATTGCGTTACAGATACAGATGCACTTTATTATATAGCTCCTTGTACAGAATCTGGACGTATACATTGGATTGGAGCTAATATGTTTTGATTTACAAACAGACGTTGTGTTATAGCGCGCGGTAAAATACAAAATAGTCAAAATATTGTACATAGAGCGGATTTCAATTGAGTATCGGAAGTGTTTTGGTTTTGCGTTTACTAAGCTCTCCTATTGGCTGAGAAAGTAAACCAACCAATCAGAATCCAAAGTAAAACCAAACGTAAAATTGGTTTTGGTTTTGTTTTGGTTTGTCATTGGCTCACAGGGAAGCCATTTATGAGTTACTTGTGATTACTCGCTGCTATGATTGGCTGGTTGTGGGTAATTTGCGTTTGGTTTCGTTTCACTACACTCAACTGAAAACCGCTCTATACCCTATATTTCGGTTCGGCAGAACGAACCTTTTTTGGGGGGTTATTTTGTTTGTAACAGTGGTCCTTGTAGCCATTTTTAAATTGTACTATCGGCACGTTTTCAAAAAAAGTTGTCCCACCGGCGGTCACGGCAAACAACATTCCCTGACCGAAATGGTTTGTGGTTGTAACTGAATATCAGGTGAATTCACTTGTTTTTGGGTCATTAAAACTTTAATACGAATATTAATGGTCTACTGCGAATCGATTTTACGAATTACACTGTAGTTTATCCGTTTCGCACAGCTGGACAGTTATACCCACAATCCATTTCGGCCTGGGAATGTTGCTTGTTGTTTGACCCGAAACAACCTTTTTGAAATTACAATTACATGTACATATGCACTGAATGATGATAAATAAAGCTATATTTATTTAAGAGAGCTTTTTTTAGAACTTTGAGCAACGCGCCGCCAAAAATACCATAATTTCTTTTTTGAAATGACGAAATCGATCTAAAATTGAGCGCGTGTTAGCGCGCGTGGTGATAAACACTAATTTTCCCGGTTCATTGGCATATTTCGCAGGTATTTAGAACAGAGGATGTTGAATTTTCACTGAGGTAATATTAAAGATATGTGGAGTCCGGATACCGACTTTAATGTACCGATTCGGTGTGAAAATGAAGCGAGAACAAACGCCAAAGCGAAGCCGTTGGAAGCAAAAATCTGGATTACAATCTTCCCGGAAGTTTGGAGCTGGAAAGAAAAAAACCCGGAAAAGAAGAGGTAAGACTTAATTGTGCTTCCTTTTAGGCTATCTTTAAGGCTATGAAATTGTTATAATTCTATAATTCGTTGTTCATATTAAATGCACAAGAGAGCTCGAAAATCGTTTACTAGAACTTAAACAGGCACATGCGAAGAGTTTTGCTTGCGTCGTGCATTGAAATGTCGCTTCCTCTATCGAGCTGCTCTAATTAATGCAAATTTCTCTGTGCATTTATTTGAATCCAAGAACAACAAACAGTCAGACTAGAACCAAGGAATATCGTTGTTACTGTTTCGCAAGTTAAACTTTTGATTGCCGATGTAAAATGCAAGTTTATCTGCGGCTTTCATCTAAAGATTAATTTTGTCCAATTACGATTTTGTGACTCCGCTAAGATGACGTTTTGTTTTGTTTATGTTTGATTTTGCTTGCGTGTACAAAGAAAATGAAACCAGCAATGGAAACTTAAATATGGGCGGAAAGAAGGATTACAGTGCTTTTCTATTGAAACGCTTGAACCGGTGATGATTTTTCCTTGTGAAGGTTTACTGCTCGCGCGTTTTTCAGTGACGCGAAAGCTACTTTAACAAAATATGTCTGTGATCGCTCATCATCCTTCAAAAAATAAACAAGTTAATGTACAACTTCACGACCTGGAGTCCATCTATCAGAGTTTGGATTTTGGAAGCCCTTGTTCACTTAAAGATGCAGAGACTATTGGATAACTGATAATTTTGTTTTCATAGGTCCTTTATAAGTAGCTGTGTCAATATTTTCAGCGCCATTTGGGAGATGTGCTCGTGACAAAACCCGTTCAAGTTGATGTACAAAGACAAATTATTCACCAAACAAAAGCTAAATTAACCTTTAATTTGCTTTCACAAGTCATTCAACAGGTACGCTTTGAACCGGTGGCAAAATTGTAGTTCAAAGTTTGGGTTTCAGCTGACAGATGTTTAGTTCGATTTAGTCAGGGAGCATGTGTAGTCCCGTGGGAATTTTGTGAAAAAAGCAAGCCACCTATCTATATGTGTTAAGGGGACCCCAAGGTACATGAAAAATGTTGTCGGCAATTTTGCGTCACGCACTGACGGTTGCTAGGCAACGTTGGAAATATGGCGTATTTAACCCAACATGGAAACGAGGCTGGACCAAAAAATGCTGAATAAACTTCATAAATTGCCATTACATACTACCAAAGCCACATGTTTCTTTGGATATAAGTATATCTAACACATATCAATGCTAAGGGTACTTTTAAAGATGGTCACGTGACAAATCCAGCATGGAAACGAGGCTTAATCAGAAAATTCTCGTAAATGTTCTCTAAACATCACAAATTGCAAATATTATTATGAAATTGTTTCTTTTAGCGTAAAAACGAGGCTCCGAGCCGATAACTGCTACGCGTTATGACTTATGATGTCAAAAAACTACTATTCAGAAGGTCATGACAGAAACAATCAAGGCTGCTCTAGAATGTGGATATTAAGGGTATCAGCTACCATACCACGAAGTAATGGCCCTAGACTAATATGCCTCATGCGTCACCCTCGTCCTCCTGCTCCTGCTCGTCCCCGGCATCGTGACTATCAGTGAGGTTATCACAGGGCTCTTCCTCGTTATCGCTGCAGCTGCACAGGTCAGTGCACTTCAGTCCCGCCTTGCGGCACTGGCATCTGTTCGTAGAGCATCTCTCCTTAGCACAACCACATTTGATGAGTTGGAGGACGGCGTTTGGCGCTGGTTGGAGCCGTGTCATCACTGGGACCCATGCATTCATCTGTTAAAATAGAATAAACAATCTACTACTTGCTGCATCGGGAACAAACTAAACTAAACTTTTGTGATAAGTGTGTACCTTTCTCCATTTTCCACCCATAACACTCGGGTGATGGCAGCTCAGGATTTGGAACCTTGTCGTCATTCCACACCATGGTCTGATAATGCGCTCTCAGTATAGCCTCTTCCAATGCAGCCAGCGTGGGGGGTAATCTCTCAGATTCAGCCTGTTTCTTGCGGAAAAGAAGCCACCTGAGGTCCTTCACCTTTGATATGCGCGTCTTTGGAAGAAACAGCCGACATACTAACTTCTCAATACCAGCAACAGTACTAGGAGAGGGCTGCACACTTGTTCCCAAATCTGCAAGGGCAGCGATGCTGTCTTCGTCCGCTTCAAGGAATGCTTTCCAGCACAGTGGCTTCCCTTTACCTGAAAGCAAAATATTTTTATTGCTCTGCCTATTTATTCATATTACTCAATGCATTTGTGGTACTGTGGTTATTCGGGCTTACTCGTAAACAACGATACGTTATAGTCAAACATACCTGAAAATCTTCCTGTTATATCTGCCCCGCTCCAGGCATGGAACCCAGGGAGCGCTGCAGTTCTTGTAGGTCCAAGGGCACGAACGATGGGGCTCAAATATATATTTCGATGACGCTGGCCTTTTCCTGTCACAAAGGAAGTGGACTCGCATAGTTCCGGGAACCGTCTGAGAGCCAGCACAAGGACATCAGTGTCGGGTGAAATTATGTCAATGCTGGTTGCTCCAGAGTTTGTTGCGTCGATGGCATGGAGCAGAAGCTTCGTATCTGCCTCCTCTTGGTTACTCTCAAGGTAAGCCATTTCCTTGTGGGTTCCTTTGCAGAAGCTGCTCCAAGCAACTACCACACGCTTTCCACTCTGCTGTCCCCTCTCGAGCGTCTTCTTGGCAAGGTACTGGGTCAGTTCCATCTTGGTATTGACATGTGACAGTAGCCGCTTCATAGGAACTTTGGCGATGTGTGTCGTATCCGTGATCTTATAGTAGATTGGGTCCTGATCATGCAGTCTGGATATACGGGTAGCCGTCTTTAAGGACTTGGGTACATCGTATCTGAAATATCAACAATATGATTATTAGCAACGGCAACATTCATTAGAATAGGTAACCACAACAAATTAGTGACAAACCTGTCAAATATAAGACGCAATTCATCACTTCTGCCGTACTTGTCGAGGATATGTGAGGTGAAGTGGTCTGCCAGCTGGAAACAACTCTTGACCCAGTCAGGCTTGTCGAGTGTTTGCACCTCAGCCATTGCATCAACAATTGACACCTTCATTTGGGCTGCTGGGACCTCCTGCTCAGTACCACCATCTCGCTTATCGTCCAACTTCTCTAAAATTCCCATAAGACTGCTCTTAGAGGTGCAGTGGAGCATAGTGCCATCTGCTGCAAACATAGACCTTGGGACAACAGCAAACTTATATTCGCCGATGGCTTCCTTGATGTTAATCTCTGGACGGGATTTACAGACCATCATCATTCGCGCGAAGAGAGAGCGATCTTCTTTGAGCTCGATTACTTTGTTGTCGGCCTTGACACGCACGGTTTTCCCTGTACTCTTCCATGTGAGGAGCTTGCGCTTTTTGAGTAGTGACCAGATGCTGAACTTGTTGGTCTGGATCCGGTCTTTGACAAACTTATCAAAAAGCTCACTCCCGATTGAACTTTGCTTGCTCAGATCTTCCTTCACATTCTCAGGCAGTACTACTTTCGTCACCAAGTTGAAGAGATCGTTACTTTCTTCTAAGAAAGGATTTGTGAAACGCATGATGCAGCTGGCTAACTGCTCAATGTTGTTCTCCTGACGCAAACGCACTGCCGTGGTGAAGTTGTGGTGACGCATTGTAGGAGGTACAGGATGCACCTGTCATCTGTTTGGCTTGATCCGCCAGTCGCGCAAGTTCTGGGGCGATCAGGAAGTGCTTAGCCAGGGCATTAGGATTAAGTGTAATGCCAACGAGTCCCCCGGATACTTTCATCGAGCGGTTGACGTGTTCCAGGGCGTTGTCTGCTCCTATGGCACAGAATGGCACGCGCAGATTCTTGTTTACCACCCAGTTTCCTTGCTGGAACTCTTCATATATCTCGGACTCCTGCAGTATCTTCATCTCTGCTAAATAGACTGGTATCATACGGGCATAGTTAAGCATGTCATGAGAAAAAAAGTATTTCGTAAAAAGTTCCAGTGCTTCTAAATGAAGTGCCCAGTCTCCTGTTCTAACTGCTCGGATGAATGCCATAAACTCCATGACCATTCTCATATATTGACGCACAAACTTGAACAGCGGGATCTTGTTCTCCTTGGCATCAAAGGCCTCCATCTTCTGTACAGTGCCATTTGAATCAATCGCTTGCACCAGCTTGTCGTGTACCTCCTTTACCCGTTCTTTTGTACCGTCAGCGCAGGCATCACCAAGCTGCTTCGCTAACTGCTCCAGACTTTGACTGCTTCCTTGTACAACATAAATAAGGCCTGTAGCGTAATTATGTGTGCTGTCTCCCCTCTCTTCACGTGCTTGCCCTCAAGGATTTGCTTGACAGTTGCAGGACCATACAGGTCGGATTCGATCCAACACATATCTAGCCCGCTGTTTTCGATAAACGCACCAATTGCTCGGAGCTGGGCCATTACTATATGAAGTTCACCTGGACGTAGTATCAAGTGTTGTAGATCCTGCCGAGTACATTGCAGCTTCTTGGCTGGCTGATAGAGCCCCAAATCAAGAGAAATCACCGTCTTCCTTTCCAGGCCTATAACCTTGGTCTTGATGTCTTGGGCCTGCATCAGAACAGTGAGGAGGGTTTGCCATTCGTGCGCTGGAGCAGCAATGAGAGGCGGTGTTCCAACACGCGTCCCAGCCAGTGTATCGTTAGTCAGCGAGTTCTATGCAGACCATACTGGTATATCAGTGATCTTTGCAGACTGATTTTCAGGCGGCTCCTCGGTACTCGTGTTGCCGGTGCTCGGCGTTGATGGTCGGGTTAAAGCACGCGAAAGAAGCCATGCAAAATCTTGCTTCCGGACTGTTATCGGAATCTCATCCTCTGCGAAGAGACCAAACTGTGGGTAAACAGGACCAATAGGCTTCTTAGTGGGCTCAGCACATTCTAATAGGCAGGCATGCAATGGACTCGGGAAGATCCGTTATTGAGCGACACTGGTCAGTGACGGGTTCAACCTTCAACTCTGGCGTCTTGTCATTAGGATCAGTCCTTTGATATATGGCCATTGCAGTGCCATGAAATGTGCGTTTCCCATCCGGGGTGTCTTCGGCAAAGTCAACATTATCAACGGCAAAAAAGACATGCCTTCCTATGACTATGTCTGGGGGTAGATACACGCCGTCATTCTCATCCATGCGTTTAATAACACTTGATTCGATTTGCGCCTCCACTCTAAGGACTCTATTGTACTCCACCGACATCCCAAAGCCATGTAGCATGTTGATCAGCTCCTTGCTCCGTACAGCCTGGTGGACAGCCAGTCCGACAGCCAACTGTTGAGGCATTTCAGACGAGGATCGAACAGTCTCTGATTTCTTGTTCTTCAACTGGCGCTCTGTTAAACACATTGAAACAGTACTTTGTGCAAGGCTCATTGAACGCTTTTGAATTTCCATGGATTTCTTCTCATAAGAAAATATATCGTTTGGGCCTTGTATTACCCACCTGAAAAAACTAAACAGCTCCATGGGTACGTTTTCATTTGAAATGCTTTCTAGAGACCCAGTGAATTCCCACTTCTGAGAGTTCTTGATGGATCTTCTTAATAAGGCAGCTGCATCAAACAATGTTTGCATTTTATCATCTCTATCACTATTTTCATCTTCGGCTAGCTGGATTGCTTCATCTCTTGTTGTCTTGATACTAACTCTCTCGGATTCATTGACACGCTTGGCCTTATGGAATTCGATGCCAGATATATCTGCCTGTAGGAGCTGCTTCAGGGCCTTTCGCGAGCATGTTGGATCAGCAACATTGTTTGCTTCTAGGATCTTTTCGTACGCTTCTTGTAGATCGGCCATGGTTGCGATCTTTCCTTCACGCAAAGCAAGCTCTGTTGTCGTCAGAAATTCTATTTTTGCTGCGATCTCGCTAGCTAATTTAGAACGAGCTTGTTCGTTGGACTCCGGCTTTCGTAAAGCATTTGTTACATTGCTCAACCAACAGCTAAGGTGATATTTTATTTCAATTGCATGCGCATCGTTAGCTGCAATAGCAGTGTTAAGCTTGACAGAAAGCTTTTCGTTACCTGCCAAACCCGCTGCAGAACGCAGCGATTCACCAGCAGAAAAGGTTTTTACATTATGCAAAGGTCGCCGTTGGCTTGCTTGGCCATCACAAAAAAGCAAACCTCTTTGTTGAATGGGGTGGTTTTTGAGCGTGTCAGCTGGGAACTTTCCACGGCCACCTCTCGCGATTTACGCCTTGACTCATTTGGACCTGACAATTGCCTCTCATATCTTTCCTTCGCTCTTTTCAACATACCTGTATGGGCAGCATCCTTATAACATGAACGATGCCAAGATGCTTGCTTTGCTTGTAGCTCCTCGGCTGAAAAAGGCTGTAGCTTTCCCCATGCTTCTACATACCTTATTACACTTATTTTTCGCGACACTTTAATTTCGCGATTTGAGGATGGTCATATTTCGCGACACTTTATTTTCGCGTTTTGGGGAAATCGGTAAAAAACGAGTCACTTTACTTTCGCGATTTTGTCGATAAATCAATAATTAAATACCTTCGCTATTTGACTATTTGACAAAAATAAACGAGACTACGTAAAAGTTTTTGTATTTATTTGTACCTTTTTCCAACTGCAACAAAACGGTAACTGAACGGTAACAATGAAACAATGAATAGAAATAGACTGTCTTCCACAAGAAACTTCAACGTCCATTTACAGTTTTTTCAATTTTAAGTCTACATGTATTTACATTCATTTACGCAAATGCACTTAGGAACTAAATGGTTCATGAATAGTAAATGCCTTGATATGGGTCAATTGGTAGTAGAGATTGCTCGCCAGAAACAACGCACTTGATTCCTGCTTTCTCCCATCCTTTATGAATGTAGACCTTTCCTTCAGTGCTGGTCAGATAATTGTATAGGTCAACAAGCCATGCAGCCGATGCACTGGCTTTAGTACTGATAGTCTGAGGTCAACTTCTATGTCTTCAATCCTTGTTCCGTTCTCTATTTGTCGTTGGACGTCTGCTGAATACCAAGATGTAAATTTGTCTTTGCAAAATTTCTTTGCCTGCCCATTTACTGTCAAGTCAAGTGGCTGAAAGAAGTGCGTCATATTAGCTAGAACAGAGACAACTTCAATGTTCAGAGAGGAGAGCTTCGACGACACCCTCTGCGTCTTCTGACCTCTAAAAACATCCCAGATCAGAATTCGAATGAAAATTTCAACGACTGTACGAGCGAAATACTCGAAGAACTTGATGCAGAGGAGACCGATTGTGAAGACGACGGAGACATTAAATAAGTGGACTCAGAACGTTTATTAAAGGGCTTATTTTTCACTTAAAGCTTATATGTGTGGTCACTTAATTTTCGCGCATGCAAACTTTCGCGACACTTAATTTTCGCGACATCAATTTTTCGCGATTTTTTGCAAATCGCGAAATTCGCGAAATTAACATGTCGCGAAATTAAAGTGTAACAAGAGGCTGTACCAGCCTTTACTCGGGCCATATGGAATTTCAACAAGGAATAGTTGGTATTCTTTGCAGGTTTGATTAAAAAAGTATTTTACGCTTGCAATTTGTTTTAGCCTTTGGGAGAATAATAAATTATTTTGAATTCTTTTTACAAGAGTTACATATATAAATTATTTTTAAGAAGAATTGTGATTCTGTCTCCAGGGAAGCCATATAATAAACATATTATATTAGTCATGTAAATATAATCCTATTTTAGAGTGCCTGGGATGATAACTGCCATGGAAAACAGAAAACAAATTGCAGCCATATTCATAACAGTAGCTACATATGTTTGAGACAATATACATGTAGCAACACAAGACCAGTGATAATATAGTGAACACGAATGGTTAATTCTGTCCTGCTCTGCTAAGACTTACAACTCTTTATCAAACAAGTTTGATTTCACATGGTTTCGCATGGTTTTCAGGGAAGAATAGGCGAATCCTTGCTGACGTCATTGTTTACATTTTTGCCTGATTAGCATAAATTAAACTTCAAGCTACAAACAGAGTACATCAGTTGAAAGAGAATTTTAACCTTAGTAATCACCGAAAATGTAAGATTGATATGTTAAATATTTACGGAGAAATTGACTTTTCAAAACTGTAAAATGGGTTGCGGGGCAAAAGTTGCCAACAGACATACATTCTTTGTAAATTTTGCTATTTTTAAATCACTGACTTGTTCCTCAAAATAAATATATTTTATCATTCTAAAATTTTAGGTGATTATCAAGTGTGTCAATCTCTTTCGATTTATGGACTCTGTTTGTTTATATGTACGTTGCTTGAAGTTTGATGTATGCTAATAAGGAAAAAATGTAAACAAGGATTCGCCTATACAAGAGGCCAAGTAAGATCAACAACAAGTCTTTAAAATAACACATGCAATGTTTCTTTGAACTTCCTCCCAGTGATTTAGCATTCAGTTTTGCACTGTATCAGTAGCTTTGCCTATTTACTTGCAGCTACTACACCAGGGGTCAATCCCCAGGTACCCTGAGGATTTGCACAAATACCCAATCAAACTCGTTGTATCAAATCCCCTGATATGGGACACAGCAATTAGTAAAAATTCATACAAGGTTCCTGATCTATGAACCAAAGTGAGCTTTTCCCCTTCACCGATGGGCAACAAACAATTAATTATGACAGGTTCCCATGGATCTACCCCTGGGGGAAGCTGCTAATACATGCATTATTTACCCATCCATTTACAACAACAACAAAATAATTTAAGGCAGCAGTCATGATCATATGGATTTACACTGTATATTAATATATAAAATGTACATAGTGGCAACAAGGGAACTAGTACTACTACTACTAACAGAGGAGAATGGCAATGTATTTAGCATCATGGTATTGCTAACTGGGGACAAACTCATTTACTCTATGTATACAACTATATCCACTACACTTGAGGGTACATGGTCACTACCAGAGATTTGGTTGCATTCTCAGTGTCGGCCTACAATTTAACATTCTGATCCAAGAAGACATGAAGGTCTAACCATTTGCAGATGTCAGAGCAAAGGCAGTACCAGTTCTCCCACTTATTTGAAGGTCCCACCAGGATTTGAACCCACTACCTCCTGCACAACAGACTGACACTTAACCACTGAGCTTACTGGAATGCAGTTTAAGCAAACTGGAGGCTACCATCTTTCTGTGATAGGCCCAAACTTAGTTCAGATAAAATTAATCCAATTGTAATGAAATTATAAATACGTATAGATGATTTAGAATAAATTATTAGTTCTCAAATAAATTATCGACTGCATGAGTCCATTTCAGAAATAAACATGCGATTTCCACTCGGTTTTTGGATTATTGGAGTCATCTGTCTTCACACCAAATAATTAATTGCAGTTGTAGATCTTCCCGCTTGTTTTAAGATTAGTGGATCCGTATTCCTATTTTACCGAAAGAACTGATAAATTGGGCCAATTTCTGGAGCCCATTTTCTAGTCTATTAGAAGCCATTTAAACTTTAAGAGGAAATAATAAATATCAACACTGCAACCTGGTATTAAACATTTGTGTTTACTTACCAAATTAAATATGTCAGATACATAAAGGACGCGGACGATCTCATTCTCAGACTCCTTTCGTATATAAAAACATGAGAATTTTCCATGCAAACGGCCCGTAAAACTCCTTGTCGGCCCTAGAAAAACTGAACATCTTGGTATTTCAGTCCAAGAAGCCTTTGGTTTCAGCAAAAATGGCCCCAAAACAAGGTGATTTGCCATAACAAGGCATAAGTCCTTTGTAGCCGCCATCTTGGATTTTTCAGAGAGAAACCTGTCCCGCGTGTTTATCCCGTGGGGAATCGATTCTGATTGGTTAACGAGCCCGGAAGTCGACACAGAAAATAATAAAAATAAAAATAACAAGAGGCTGTACCAGCCTTTACTCGGGCCATATGGAATTTCAACAAGGAATAGTTGGTATTCTTTGCAGGTTTGATTAAAAAAGTATTTTACACTTGCAATTGTTTTAGCCTTTTGGAGAATAATAAATTATTTTGAATTATTTTTACAAGAGTTACATATATAAATTCTTTTTAAGAAGAATTGTGATTCTGTCTCCAGAGAAGCCATATAATAAAAATATTATATTAGTTATGTAAAAATAATCCTATTTTAGAGTGCCTGGGATGATAACTGCCATGGATTGCAGCCATGTTTATAACAGTAGCTACATATGTTTGAGACAATATATATACATGTACAATGTAGCCTGTGTCGCATCCAAACTGAACCCTGGTTAAGGTTCAGTTCGGATGTGACGCAGGCTATATTCATGTAGCAACACAAGACCAGTGATAATAATAATAGTGAACACGAATGGTTAATTCTGTCCTGCTCTGCTGACAACTCTTTATCAAACAAGTTTGATTTCACATGGTTTTGCATGGTTTTCAGGGAAGAATAGGCGAATCCTTGCTGACGTCATTGTTTACATTTTTGCCTTATTAGCATAAATTAAACTTCAAGCTACAAACAAACAGAGTACATCAGTTGAAAGAGAATTTTAAACTTAGTAATCACAAAAATTGTAAGATTGATATGTTAAATATTTAAAGAGAAATTGACTTTTTAAAACTGTAAAATGGGCTGGGGGGCAAAAGTTGCTGACAGCCATACATTATTTGTAAATTTTGCTATTTTTAAATACTTGTTCCTCAAAATAATTTATTTTATCATTCTAAAATTTTCGGTGATTATCAAGTGTGTCAATCTCTTTCGATTTATGGACTCTGTTTGTTTATATATGTATGCTGCTTGAAGTTTGATGTATGCTTATAAGGAAAAAACGTAAACGAGGATTCGCCTATACAAGAGGCCAAGTAAAACCTCAACAACAAGTCTTTAAAATAACACATGCAATGTTCCTTTGAACTTCCTCCCAGTGATCTAGCATTCAGTTTTGCACTGTATCAGTAGCTTTGCCTATTTACTGGCAGCTACTACACCAGGGGTCAACCCCCAGGTACCCTGGGGATTTGCAGAAATACCCAATCAAACTCGAATCAAATCCCCTGGTATGGAACACAGCAATTAGTAAAAATTCATACAAGGTTCCTGATCTATGAACCAAAGTGAGCTTTTCCCCCTCACCGATGGGCAACAAACAATTAATTCTGACAGGTTCCCATGGATCCACCCCTGGGGGAAGTTGCTAATACATGCATTTTTTACCCATCCATTTACAACAACAAAAGAATTTAAGGCAGCAGTCATGATTATGTATGTAATCTACTAGATTTAGCCTGTATATTAATATATAAAATGTACATAGTGGCAACTAGGGAACTAGTACTACTACTACTAACAGAGGAGAATGTCAATGTATTTAGCATCATGGTATTGCTACTTGGGGACAAACTCATTTACTCTATGTATACAACTATATCCACCACACTTGAGGGTGGTCACTACCAGAGATTTGGTTGCATTCTCAGTGTCGGTCTACAATTTAACATTCTGATCCAAGAAGACATGAAGGTCTAACCATTTGCAGATGTCAGAGCAAAGGCAGTACCAGTTCTCCCACTTATTTGAAGGTCCCACCAGGATTTGAACCCACTACCTCCTGCACAACAGACTGACACTTAACCACTGAGCTTACTGGAATGCAGTTTAAGCAAACTGGAGGCTACCATCTTTATGTTATAGGCCCAAACTTAGTTCAGATAAAATTAATCCAATTGTAATGAAATTATAAATACATATAGATGATGTAACTTTGAAATTTAGTATAAATTATTAGTTCTCAAATAAATAATAGACTGGATGAGTCCATTTCAGAAATAAACATGCAATTTCCACTCGGTTTTTTTGATTATTGGAGTCATCTGTCTTCACACCAAATATTTAATTGCAGTTGTAGATCGGTAGTATCGTCGTGTACCGTACCGTTTAACCAACTGCGTTATAAAATTCTCTTTGTTACCCCCGTTCGCTATGAATAATTTGAGACTCGAAAAGTTTATACGAACATCCAAATTGACACTTAGAAACTCTAGAACGACTATACGTTATCCTCACTATAAAAAAAATATACCGCCTCAACCCGGATTCGAACCCGGTTAAGAATCGATGCAATTATGGCTTACTCACCACCATGGCACCAACACAACCCCTAACCATTAGACCACGAGTGAATTCGCTGATTGCAGTCGTTTTTTTACCAGATTTATATCAAATCATTAGCACGTTCATAAAATATTCTATTATAGTATAATATATAATATATAATATAATAGCGGTACGACAATCCTCCGAGCGCGCGAGGTGTGATTCCCCACGGATCTCAACGGTACACGACGATCTTCCCGCTTGTTTAGAAGTATTCCTGGATCCGTATTCCTATTTTACCGAAAGAACTGATAAATTGGGCCAATTTCTGGAGCCCATTTTCTAGTCTAGTAGAATTTAAGAGGAGAGAATAAATATCAACACTGCAACCTGGTATTAAACATTTGTGTTTACTTACCTAATATGTCAGATACATAAATTTGGACGCCTTTCGTACATACAAAACGTAAGAATGTTCCATGCAAACGGCTCGTAAAACTCCTGTCGGCCCTAGAAAAACTGAACATCTTGGTATTTCAGTTGAAGAAGGCTTTGGTTTCAGCAACTAGGTGATTTGCCATAACAAGGCATATTAAAGTCCTTTGTAGCCGCCATCTTGGATTTTTCAGAGAAAACCTGTCCCGCGGTTTATCCCGTGCGGAATCGATTCTGATTGGTTGACGGCGCGAAAGGTCGACACAGAAAATAAAAAGAATAAAAATAAACACTTGCGAAACTTGACTCGTGCCTCGGCCGAAGGCCTGGCCCGAGTAATAAACACTTGCGAAACTTGACTCGGGCCCAGCCTACGCTGGCCCGAGTAATAAGGTAACTGAAATTACCGTATCTTGACCATTCTTCGATCGAGCTCAAAACTTTTCGTGTGCAATTGGATTTTCAACTAAATCTTCATCCTTTTCTTTTTGACAGATTAAACAATGATCAAAACTTAAAGTCGAATTTGTAGTTTCTGTGATCTCAGATTCCATGATGTCGAAGAGAACACAAAAAACGTTGCTAGAAAATCTGCCAATCCAAGATGGCGGACCACTAGAATGATGATAAAAACCGCTGACCAGTGGTAACACAGGCTTGTACATTTTCCCTTTAACCATTAATAATTTCAAAAGGAAACATTACTTAAAGGGAAATCAAGAAATATATGTAAATGATCGTAAAAAACAAAAATGTCAATTTTTTGTTATTTTTTATGTTCAGAGGACATTTACGAGAATTTTCTGATTCAGCCTCGCTTCCATGCTGACATAGTCACGTGACCTGGCCAGCTAAAACACCCTCAGTTCTGTATATGTGCTAGACATTCTTAAATAAAACGCTAAAATAAACAATTTCGTAATAATATTTGCAATTTGTGATGTTTAGAGAACATTTTAACGAGAATTTTCTGATTAAGCCTCGTTTCCATGCTTGATTAGTCACGTGACGGTCTTTAAAAGAACCCTTACCTGTCTGTCTGTTTTAAATATACTCATATTTAAAGAAACATTTGGTTTGGGTAGCATGTTATTGCAATTTGGGAAGTTTAGGGAGCATTCATTATTTATGCCAGGGGGTGGGCTGGCAAGAATGAGGGGGGGCCACGATAAATTCAGGACACTCGAGGGGGGTCATCAGAAAATATGGAAACAAATGTGGGGGTGGGGGCTATTTTTCAAATTACATCTAGAGGGGTCATGAGATTTTTCTTTTCCTTGGAAGGGGGTCAAGAGGTTTTGTTTAGGCTTATGATGGATCTTGCCAGCCCACCCCCTGGCATAAATAATGAATGCTCCCTTATACAGTATTTTTTTGTCCAGCCTCGTTTCCATGTTGGGTTAAATACGCCATATTTCCAACTTTCCCTAGCAACCGTCAGTGCGTGACGCAAAATTGCCGACAACATTTTTCATGTTCCTTGGGGTCCCCTTGCTTTTTTCACGAAATTCCCACGAGACTTTATTTCATGACATATGCTCCCTGACTAAATGACACTTTCACGTGTACGTTGTAATACATTTCACCAGCTGCCTGGAATGATATACAAATATTTATTTAATTCGCTATCAGCTTTTCATTAATTTCTTTATCAAGGCATGTCAGACAGGTAAGACCTTGTAGATATATATATGTTACAGATGCTTTTGCTTCGAATACCTTTTAAATTGTGAAAATTAGTTAGTCTAGTTACTCTTTGAACAAATAAAATCTGACAGACTTTTGGAACACAGCTGTCAGAAACTTATAATATTGGTTTTTAGTATTTATTACACATTTGGGGTTGATATCCGTGTGATAAAGCCGTGAATAAAAACCATATCAGTGAAGTGATACTGATATCACTTCACTGTACTATTGCTTTTAGAAATAAATTTTGTTATGCTTAATTTTGTGTTATTGTATTCACTTTAAATGAATAATAAACAAATTATGGCATGTTAAGAGCTTGATATCGTTTTTATTCACTCGATTTTCGTATCATATCGCTCACTCGCTCGCGGACTTGCTCGTTCGCGATATGATACGAAAACCTCGTGAATAAAAACGATATCAAGCTCTTAACATGTAATAATCTCTATATACCACACCAGTGAATATCACTTTTCGTGCACTCTGATTGGATACTCAAACAGTGAATATGATTTCCTATTCACCTCCAAGCAAAGCAGCGATCATCTCATGTGAGTTTTTGTCCATTAGACAGAAAATAAAATAACTATTTGGTGCTGGCTATTCACCTGCAGTGTGGTATATACTAAAACAATTATTCACCTCAGTGTTGGTGAATAGTGGTGGGTATTTACCTCGCCGAAGCGGCTTGGTAAATACCCACCACTATTCACCTCCACTTCGGTGAATAATTGTTAAATATACCTACATTGTAATAGGTTATACTTCCATTTTTCTTACAAATTTAAAGAACTTATTTAGAAATCCTGATCAATCTTGTCCATTCAAGGAAACCAGTATTTATATGCCAGTACAGTGTATATCACAGAATAAAAACAACATTGGACATTTTATCAATTACAGACTGAGCCAAAATGTAGACTTGACCCATTGAAGCTCTTTGCTGCACTATACATGTAGCAACAACTAAAAGAGGTTTTTAATTACTTGATACCAGTATGCACAAGTATACTATAATTATGGTATTTACATGGAAGTCATTGAGAGGAGGTTCATTTAAGGCCTTCCTGTTACTAGTCAGCCAGTAATTAAGTTAAATACACATGTATGTTTACATGATACTGGTACGCAATGTGGTCATTAACAATGTATTTCAAACAGATATGCAACATTTGTACCAGTATGAGAACAGGAGTGAACTCATACCAGTATGTCTCATCCCAGTCAGGGATGTACATGTAGTCAGTAGATAATTTTAGAGATACATGTAGGAGGCCCAAACATAGTAATGTTATAGAGGGACCATTAGAGATAACAGGACCAAACATACATGTAGTTATAGAGGGGCCATTAGAGATACAAATGTAGCAGGACTATACATACCATAAAACTCTATTAAGCCCTCCAGGGGCTTATTTAATTTTTGACCTTGTAGAGGGGGATTAATAGAGAGGGGGAGGCTTATATAAGAAAAGAAAACTGAAACAAAGTTCTCTGTTCTTTGATCTGTAGTACACACATACCTGGTACATGTTCAAGTTCAAGTAAATATGTTCGAGTTTGAGGAGGGGGTTTGAAAGAGAGGGGGGGGGCTTATTTAAGAATTAAAGTGTTAAATTAGAGAGGGGGCTTAATTATAATAGAGCTTTTGCAGTAGTTATTGAGGGGCCATTTTATAATGTTGTGTGCTTACATTGTATTTTCTGTTTAAAAATTAGGCCAAATAAAAAAATTCTTGTTTAGCGTCCCGCCCGACCTGAGAAATGTCCCCGACCTCTAATTTATTTTTATTTTTCATAAAAAACTTTAGAAAGTGTGAATGCACCCGCGAACACCAATTCTTGTACCCAGACCCCTACATGTACCACTTAAAATATTCGCTGCATTAAATATTTTAACATCCACGCCATTTGGTTTCTAAATCACTCTGTTGTAGATGCAAACTGGTGTCCCTATGTCTAGTCAAGACAAAACAAACTTAACATTGAAAATAAAAAACATCCCTCCCTACCTGGAAAAATTGAAATGGATGGATGCTGAACAAGTATTTTTTTTATCTGGCCTTATTGAAACCAAGGTGATTTTGCTGAGGAAATGACCTGTTACCTGGCTATTATCTACATTCCTGCATGCCCAGTATGACATTTTGTACTGGTTTTATGTGCTAAACAAATACAGAGCTTCAAGTTGGAACTGGGATGAACTTGTATTGTGTATGAAACTCAACATAAATAAATGTAAACATCCACACAACTTGCATTATCTTTTTGAAAAGTTAAGAAGGCTGTTTTCATCCAGTTAGCTTCAAATGTAATGCACTAGTCAAAGTAAATCCTCTCTTCCCCCAACCCAGGAAAGGGTGGGGAATTTGGAAATTTGTAGCAACAAATAGTAAAAATATCCCACCTTGTGGGGCAATCGTTGATGGCAAACTCACTCTTGTAGACTCAACGACCTACACTATAAACGTTTATTTAGCATAAATGGTACACATTTTAAGGCAGGAAAAAATACCCACCCTCTGTCTCCCAACTTCTTCAATCATGATCAAATCTCCATGTCTTTGCCCCAACTTCAAATCATTAACATATGTATCAAATAGTTGACTTATGCCCACCCCCTGAGGTATTCCACCTTGATAAAATTTATCAAATGAATGTGATCATTAATTTATGTGATCATTAGCCCTATAACCTTTCCCCTACGCTGTCTTGGGTTGAGGGGAGTGGGAGTTTACTTTAACTAGTACATACTGTAGCACTCTGGTTCTGTTTTCTGTGATGTGCTGACCAGAAGCTTTTGATTTGACTTTCCTTCAGAACATTGTTGGGGCCATTATCAGGATCTGCCTCCATTTCTTTTTGGCACATTGCCACAGTATACCTGCTTGTCTTGTTTCCCACCCCAGCCTCGTAACAATGTATCATAACCCTCTTCTGAGTATCAGAAAATCTAACATGCTTACGGGGACCCTTGTTACATTTTCTTGCCATTCCACTTAGATTTCATAAAATCTTATGTTGATTTTCTTTTTGGCATGCTAATTTTTCAAATCCACTTTTCTGAAGAATCTCCATTTCTTTAATCTGAGTTACTGTTTTTGAGATGTGATATTGTAGATCCTTCAGAATTTGTTTGCTTATCACAGGTCCTGTTTTTTAGATGGCACTGCAGATTTCCAGGACGGATAAATACCTTTGCATTACACTTACAGGTGGACGTACATTGTAAATATTACTGTATACGTAGTCAAATTGAGTGTTATTGTACCTTTTGGCATCTCTCGTTCTCATGGAAACTTCAGTGATAGTCAGGAAGGAAAGGCGGGGGAAAACGCGAGCGGCACTGCATTTTCCCGCCCAAACACTGTGTTATCCAAGTTAAGCGACTCGAAAGGGATCGGAGGGATTCGATCAGAGTACAGTCGAATAAATGATTAACACACAACAAAATTACCAAAAGCGCTTTATTTACGACGCCCTAGACCTAGTTCTTTAGCAACACTATAAAGTGGTAACTTAAAAAAACTTTCTTTACATGTTATAGGTGGTTTTAGAAGTCTAATAATGCAAATTGGTTCAACTTGTGAACACAACGAAATACGAGTTAGAATTAGCTTGTAACATAACAAAATACGCGCTAAAATTACAACAAATGCGTTGTACTTACAATATTAACAACAGTTCTCACCTACAACTGTGGTTCTGACTTTTTTTTGCGGGAAAATCCGCACATTTTCATCCGAAAACGAGCAAAGAATCGGCATTTTCTCTGATCAACCAAAATCCAATATGGCTTCCTCTTCTCTGTCTGCTTCAGTCTCGGAAAGCCGCACCGGCGCGCAAAGCACAATGGAATTTTTGGCCGAACACTGCCCGCATTCACCGATATCACACGGCGGCCATCTTGTTTTGACGTCACGTTTTTTACACGGGAACGAGGCCACACGTGTCAGATCACAGGCCGCCCAAGTTCTGACTGTGTAACAAGGTTTGTATGGGAGTTCTTCCGATAACTCAGAATAATAACATAAATCTCCTGTAATACAAGGTAAATAAAGGAAGAAGACTTACTTGAAGTTGTTTTGTCGTCCTATGTGTATTTCAGGTCGCTAGAACGGTGTTTCATGGAATTCTTGAGTCATACGTTTCACCCCTATAACCAGAGGGGAAGGCTGAACACTCGATACAACCACGGCCTTCGCTCGAGGACGAATTTTACACAAAATATCAATCCCATCGGCGTTTACTCGGCCGCGGTACAATCCATGGACATCAATTATCCCTCAGAAGTCCCCAGGCTTGATAACTCCTTTCCAAACCCGTTAGATTTGAACGATTTTTGAAGCAATTCGTACAGCCTCAAACGGCCGACTTACCGTGTAGTCCATAGAATGGTGATTCTTGACAACGCGTTTTGGTAACCTAGAGGGGTGAAGCGTATGACTCAAGAATTCCATGAAACACCGTTCTAGCGACCTGAAATACACATAGGACGACAAAACAACTTCAAGTAAGTCTTCTTCCTTTATTTACCTTGTATTACAGGAGATTTATGTTATTATTCTGAGTTATCGGAAGAACTCCCATACAAACCTTGTTACACAGTCAGAACTTGGGCGGCCTGTGGTCAGATGTGAGTTTTTGAACATGGCGTCGGCGAAAGCGAAGGAATTCTATCACAAGAATATCAACAAATTACCTCCTATTACTGGCAGCCTTATTGAAAATTTTGCCACAGATAGATTACCTACCTATCTATTTTTTTTTCATGAATCTTATATTCATGACATTGAAGGTACGTGTTTTCAACTGTTCTAAGCGGTTTGTTGATGTTTAAGCTTATAACTAAATAAGCATATGTCTCATCGTAATCCTTTGAATTGTGAAGTATTGGTTATTGCCAACGGTGCATGCGTGAAAGAATAATAGCCCAACTATTTGTCAAATTATATTTTTATTACACTGATTATTTCAATTACCTGTAACTATGACTGGGTCATTATTGTTTACAATGAGTGGTTCAACCTCGTCGACAGTTTCTGATATTAAAATCAAAGAAAATACAACGAACTGAGTCACAAACTCAAAGATTTGTCATATTATATTTGTGTAAATTAATCTACATTTCTACTAGCTATAGGTTGCAATTACTATGTCTAGCTCATGCTCATTGTTTACAATGAGTAGTGATCCTTGTAGGTAGTTTTCTCTGCTTATGAGACGTGGCCCAGGCGGAAAAACTTAGCACTGCATATTTTGATAATACTGTCTTTCCTGCAACAGTTTTCTTGAGGTCTGAGGGCGAAAATGATGCGAGCAAACCTTGGTGCTGCTTCAAATCTGAAACGGCGTATTTATATTTAAGGTGAGAAAATGTCTGACTTGCAAAGATTCTAAGAAGCAAAATACGAGATTTACCTTGAAATATTTCCCGACATCTCTTCGAACTTTTAGAATCCATTGCTTTTAATTACTTTTTCTGTAGGAAACTGGTGGAAACTAATTCCAGGATAGTTTTTCCTGCGATTGTAGTGCACTTTGGAACACTGAACAGTGATCTCTGTTTGGCATTTTAATAACCGCGGGAAAAGTGACACGTGTGGCCTCGTTCCCGTGTAAAAAAACGTGACCTAAAAACAAGATGGCCGCCGTGTGATATCGGTGAATTGCTCGAAGTTCTATAAAAAGCTGTCTTAATTGTCATTCATTATAAAATTTCACGATTCTCTTTCTAAAAACAAACAAATATAAACTGTTGAAGTCGAGAGACAGAAATAATTAGGTCTGTATTATGAATGTGAGAGGATGGAGTGTTAATACTTACAGATATAATATATAACACTGTTATACCTTCGATAACCCTCCTGGCACTTCTTTCAATTTTTTTTGGGGATGGCTGCTGAACTTAAAGAATGCAGACTCTCCGCAAATCCCCATCCACACCCCTACATTGAGGCGCCCTAATGAACAAACTCCTTCAAATACCCCAGGCCCTTGGGCATATTCATCAAATCCCCCACTATGGGGGGGGGGGGGGATGGGGGGGGGGGGGGGGGGGGGCAGGAATTTATATTGACTCCTGCATAAACCGGTATGCTACTCTATCCTCTTGTAGTTATCTCACTGGGGTCCAGAAACGGCGTTGATCGTACATTAAATGCATGTTTGACCCGGACCATTTACAAGCTCTATATATGTTTGTCAGAAATCGCTGAAATCTTCTCAAGTTCGCTGTCAGATTTCGTGCGTTTAAATTCTGCTACATTATCGTATGTCGTTGCCTGAGAGCCGTCTATGCCACTTGTGTAGTTTAGCCTTCTTTTGGTTTCCCGCGTTAATCGGCCCGCGTCACCACGTGTTGACTGTTGGGCTCCCTGTGTTCTGTTCTGTGCGTTCTTGTTAATGGTGTATGAAAAACAATGGCCAGGCATTCGACTGCTGACTCGTCGCCGTGTCCAAGGGAATTTCGGTGAAATAAATCTTCGAGCAAGGTTTCTCAAGTCACTTGAGCTAAAGAAGAAGTAAAATAGTGGATTCACCGCACAGTTGCCTACAACGAGAACTGAGCTGGCGAGAGGAATGATATGATCGAATAAAAGTCCATGTTTTGATCCTGTGAGCGCATACACTGTCATATAAACGACATAAACAAAGTACGGCAAAATAAATGTAAGGATTACCGTCACAAACATTTTAGTGGTGCGGTTTTTCGTCATTTCTCCTTTGAAGGCCGCGCTTCCTGATATGGTTCCATGGAATCCGCGTCTTTGGCGCTGTCTTTGCCGAATGAACCTTGTAATGACAAAACACGAATACATTAGGAAAAGGCTTGGTATGAAGTACATCACGCTGACCAATACCATGACTATGATTCGATTTCTAAGTACGCTAGTGTCCGATCGGCATATTAGTGTGTATTTATCAGGTCCAATATCGTATTTTACCATCTTGACGGTTGAGCAAGATATAAAGGACAACGACACTCCTGTTAACCAAGCCAGTATGAGAAGTGTTTTGGTCGTTTTTCTTGAGGGCGCTTTGAGGGGGTAAAAAATGCCCATGTACCGCTCTACTCCAATCACAATGAGATTTGTGACCGTAATGAGTGAACACATTAAACTGATAAAACGGACTCCTCTGCAGCCGATGTCTGTTTGGAAATGTTCAGTGGTCTTTTGTATGGAAAAGAGCGGAACAGAAAACAGCGACGCGAGAATATCTGACAGAGCGAGGCTTGAGACGAAATAAGAAGTGACTTGCCGCTCAAAAGGCCTTCTGGTTTTGTGTTTATCAGCATTGTACTGCTTCCATTTTAAAAACAGGACAAGCAGGTTACCAAAGAATCCAACGAATCCGGCGAAGGCAAGCAACACGAGTACAGTTACCATGATGGGTTTTCCGACTGGCGTTATGATGTACTCTCTGTCTTGAGCCGGGACTGTGTTGTTAGTCGGCACATGCCGGCTTGAGCTCTCATTACAATAAATCTTGAGATAGGTTGTGTAGTTGTACGTTGTCATGGTGACTTGAACCGATCTGTAAAACATCAACCAAAATTGAGACTCTTTTCAAAGTAGTTTACCTCTTCCCTTCCTTTAACATTAACGGTTGCAAAAATATGACTCAGCTTGACTCGTACGTTAGAATAAACCGTTTCTCTCAAAACTCTGGGGTTCATAGTTACTAGAAACTCATCAGAATATAGTGTTTAGCGTCGAAGTATGGATTCTGAGATTTGAAAACAACACTGAGTCACGAATTATAAACCTTGTAACATCTAGTACCTGAAGAAGGCTGGTTTGGCCAGCCGAAATATTGTAATATTCAATATAAAATGCTACGTTGTGTCAGCTTTGCCGTAGTCCTTTGACTTCGTATTCATTTTCATTTTGGCTAATTAGATCTGACTTAGATCCAACGTAGCAACCAGCAGGATTTTCGTCCACGGTTCTTTGCTGTTTCTCAAGATTACCTGACAAGCAGTTCCGCTTTCATATTTTTTTCGGCTTAATACCCTAAAAGGTACCGGGAGATAATCTAACGGTGGTCATTTTAGATTTAAACACCCGATAAAGCGGTACCAAACCACGAATTTTAACCCCTAAAACGATCATCCCCGTCCGACTTTTATATGAGAGTCCCCCCTCCTCCCCCTCCCCACAGAATGGAGTTTATTTCATAGTGATTAGACGATAAGAGAACATTTTCCCTTTTTGAATTCTTTTTCTAATTCAGATTTTCTAACTCCTTTGAGAATAGCAAAACAATGGTCTAAATTAAAGGAACAAAAGAAACCGTGCAAATGATTCTTGTAGTTGTAGTAAAATGATGTTACGGCTCTAGGCCCTAGCCAAGACTTGCGCTGACTTCCAACTGGAAACAATGAGCTGTCTCTGGCTGCAATCTAGTCCGCGCGCTTTTCGCTTTTCGTGTCAGGCCTAGCTACCCGTAGTGCTTTGTGTTAGAATTTTACGTTGAATATCAGCTTTGCTGTAGTCTTCTGACTTTTCATTCTTAATTCTTTATCTTTTGGCTGCATAGGTCCTCACTTCGGATCCAACGTATTTTTGCAGGATTTTTGTTCACGGTATTTGCTTATATATTTTCTATTATGGATTTTTGTACCGTAGGTCTTATATAGATCCGATTATTCCTGCTATTGTCATCATTTTTAAAGCTGGTCTGGCCAGCATAACTATATTTTTTGCAAAGCACTGACACGTTTAGTTCAGATTTGCTTGGTTTTTGGCTTTTCGCCACACGTAATGACGTGTGACCCGATAACCAAGCTTTGCTGTGAGCTCGTAACTAGATGCTTCTTAGCGCAATCCGGGTCGGTAGTGCATTGGCACCGAAGCCCGTGTACTGTTTGCTATGCCATACTGACGAGTTCTAATAAGAACGATACAGCTGTCTATATATGACTGCAATCTAGTCCGAGCGCTTTTCGTGTCAGGACTAGCTAACCGTAGTGCTTTGTGTTAGAATTTTACGTTGTATATCAGCATTGCTGTAGTCTTCGGACTTTTCATTCTTAAGCCCAAAACAGATGTTTTCCCTAACTTTGACGCCACTAAAATCGTCGAAGTTTAGTTTGTTCACTTTTCGAATTCTTAGTCACGGCGCTATAAAGAATCGATGTAAAAAAATAAATTTATGGGGTTATAGGCACTTTAAATCAGTAAAGTTTTACTTACTTGCTTACTTACTTGCTTGCTTACTTAGTTTGAGCAGATTTCGTATGAGTGGGACAAATTAAACTACAGCACTGACTACAGTACGGTTACCGTACGGCATACCGTGACGTTGAAATGGTTTCCCATTGTTTTTGTCCTGCTGATCCAATCAAATTACAGAGCTACGTACGGCACGGTTACGGACATGCCGTAGTTTGTCCCACTCATACGAAATCTGCTCCACTTACTTACTGTGGTATCAATACATTGAGAAAGCAATTGCAAGTGAATCTCGAGGGGCGCGGGAAAGTGATATTAGAGGGTCTGAATGGGGGGGGGGGGGGGGGGGGAGGGGGGTCTACATGTCAGTTGTCAGCTAAAATTTTGGCCATTTGTCAGTTGTCAGTTAGCCCAAGTTAATAATTACTAGAGAACATTTACAATGTTTGACCCACACAAAACAAATTTGTCAGTTGTCAGTTAGTTTTAGGTTGTCAGTTGTCAGTAAAAATATCGTCATTTGTCAGTTGTCAGTTATTTTTAAGGCCGTTTGTCAGTAGTCAGTTAACCCCATTCAGACCCTCATATTACTTACCTTACTTTATTTCTTGCTTCAGTGGTCTTCCTTCGTTGCGTTTGGCGTTCAGAACCAACTGCCTTGGATTTACTGGAGACGCTACTGAAGTATTAAATGAATCAGGTCTTTTTTGTTTTGTTTTAACTGCCAGTGACCAATGGGAAATGGGAAAAAGAAGATATACTTAACGTACGTAGGCTTTTCCGGGAGAAACCCAAATGAAATATTTAGTAAGAAATTAATCCCTCCCACTTTCTTTAAATTAAACGAATATTTTCATTAATACGAACACTTCGTTTTGTCCCTTCGGTGTCCGTATTCAATAAAGAAGTTACACTCTATTAATAGTATGGAAACACCATGAGATCGGCCAATTTCCGAGGAATTTTCATACCATTGACATTGAAAGATTATGGCAATAGGCAATTTCCAGCGCCAGCATTTCCAAATCAATTTCCCTCCATTAATTTCCATGGTATGTCCAGCATTTAAAATCAATTTCCAACAATCCACCCATTAATTTCCGATGTTTTCTTGACATCTTTCAGGAAAAACTGTTACTACAACAATAACTGTACTTGCTTGAGAGTATGGTCTCGAATTGATTGAACACAATTTGTTGCGAAGACAAAACTAACTGCTCTTCGGTTTGAAAATCCTGGAAACGCAACTGGTATACTCTTTGAAAGTGCCTCTAACATTTACAATTATAACAATTACAATTTACAATCTAAAAATTATATCATTGATAGAAGTTTACAAAAGGTTTTATAAAATAGTTTCGATAGTACGCGCGCTCTGATTGGCTGTAAGCCGTGTTTCTATAACCCTATAGAAACATAGACAGTTGAGCGCGCGCTTGAGCTAGTTGTGAGAATTTACGTTTTGGTTATCAAATTAAGCGAGCGTTTCCGTGCTTTTATTCGTTTATTTTATAAAGGAAATAGAAAACATTTCCCCCTTGTTTCTATAGAGTTATAGAAACACTTGTGGAAGTTTGGAAGAACTCGAAATAGCTGTGGAAACACTCGCCCTTCGGGCTCGTGTTCCCACTGCCATTTCTCGTTCTCCCAAACTCCCACTCGTGTTTCTATAACTCTATAGAAACACGGGAAATGTTTTCTATTTCTTAATTATAAAATAACCCAAAGAAAACGCGCGCTCTCATTGGTTGAAAGCCGTGTTTGCATGAGGCTATGTAAACATGGTAATGACGTCATACATTGTAGTTTTTGCTTTTTTTTGCAAAAAATGGCGAAAATAACTGACTAACTTAAAAACACATGTAACTAGTTTTCTAAAGGAAGGTTGTTCAGAAGAACCTACGGAGAAAAAAAGCTAAATTGGACAGAATTTTCACAAGATTGAGTCAGTCGGAGCTCAACTGCCTCATTAGCAAACTCGATGAAATACGCACAAAATACACTACTTCTGTTAACGTTTAAGTTTAAATATTTACTTCAGATACTATAGAAAAACAATTATAATAAAATACATGTACTAGAAACATTCAGAAAATGTACAAAGTGCTAATAATCAAGTACAAAAAGTCAGAGTGGGAAGGTAAATTGTTGTTTATTCAAGTACGTTTTTTTCAAACGCCGGTGACAAAAACTACAGACACTGCAACTTTATAAATATAAGATATCATATATCACATTGAATCAGTAGAAATAATTTTTTTAGCCGTTTTGGTTCGATTCAGTCTATGAAATCTTTTTTTCATTCAGAGTGGGATGCTGGCAAGAAAATGTGACTAAAAAGAAATACACAAGCGAGAAGCTACAGAACTCTGAAGCTCTAATCTCGCACGGCTGCTAGCTAGCATCCCGTAGACTCGAAAGTACTCTTTTTGGATTCAAAAAAATTGCATTGAAAGATACCCAAACAGCCATCTCCACATCAAAGTAATATAGATTATAAGCTCTAATCGATATCCGACATTCTCTGGCTTTCAAATAGTCGAGTATGATGACTGACGATGGGAAGTAAAGATCTGAAACAATACAAAGGCACAAACCTGCTAATTGAAGTTGTCAGTTCGAGCCGAGCAATTCCAAGCCATGAACTACAAGTACTGGCTCCAAATATCCAGCAAGAGATTCCTCAGTCCCAGAATATCATGGCCGAAACAGGAACACTTTTTCCAGGCAGGACAAATTATCTTTTCTGTAATGCTTAACACAGGGAGTCCCTAATCGATAGTAGAATATTGGAAGATTGGATCGAAACGTTAGTTTTGATGCGTGTGGGTTGCCTGTGGTTTCTTTGCCGCGCGAGAGTAGTTGTGAATTTATCGTAGTCTGTTTGTTTTTATCCCAAAATTGTTCATTCGCAGCCTAAAATTCGGACAATAAAGTTATCTGGCTGTAAAATGAACCATCTAAATGTGTAGCTTATTTATTATTCTGTAGTTTGCATTAGTTTTAAGATACCGGATAATGTTTTGAGCGAGATTTGAGCGTTTCAGTTCACCGATACCTGTTCGCTGATTTTCGCTGCCGATCGCCTTGCTATAAAGTATTGAAAGGGGAGACACAGCGTTCAGAAAACCGACCAGAAGTCCTTTGCAAATTTCATAATCTCTAATTCAATTCACATGTGTGAGTTGGTTAAGCATTTTCTCACTCCTGATGTGATTTTTTGGGCAAGCCTTATAGTTTAGGACCGAATATTTGAACACATTTCATTTTCGTTTTTGTGAGCCGAGGTGTTTACTTTTTCGCTGCAACGTTGTTGACCAAAAAACGACTCAGTAGGGGAGGTACCAGGAACATTTAGTTCGACAAAAAAATCCCTTCGGGGTTTCTAAGGGGTTGAGTCGTTATGAGTCACGAAAAATGTCGCGTGACGTATCTCCCTTCTAGGATATGGTAAGGCATGTCTTGTCGTTCCCCGTGGGGTTATACGTTGCAGTCAAAAAGTAAAAACCTCGGCGCACCGTGTCTTCCCTTTCTAATACTTATACAGTAGTGAAAATGAGAGAACAGGTGTCCGTGAACTCAAACGCTTAAATCTCACTCAAAACGTTCTCCGATGTCTTCAAACTAATACAGGTTACAGAATAATAAATAAGCTACACACTCAGCGGGTTTGTTTTACAGCTAGATAACTTTATTGTCCATTTTTCGGATGAGAAAGTACAATTTTTGGATCAAATAGCGAAAATCAGCGAACAGGTATCGGGAACTGAAACGCTTAAATCTCGCTCAAAACATTATCCGGTGTCTTAAAACTAATGCAAACTACAGAATAATAAATAAGCTACACATTTAGCTGGTTCATTTCACAGCCAGATAACTTTATTGTCCGAATTTTAGGCTGCGAATGAACAATTTTGGGATAAAAACAAACAGACTACGATAAATTCACAACTACTCTCGCGCGGCAAAGTAACCACAGGCAACCCACACGCATCAAAACATATTTCGATCCAATCTTCCAATATTCTACTATCGGTTAGGGACTCCCTGTGATGCTTAATGCTTTTCGGCTGTCCAGTTCGTCTTTGAATTCGCAGCAGTTTTGTTTCAACTTAAAGTGGTTTTCGTGTCGATTTTCGTAATCCAGGACGATTTTCGTTGCATGTCTAGCCCGATATGGATCAATACTTTGAGGTTTTCCTATTATTTTGCATTTTTGTCTTTTAAAAAGCTAGTTTTGGGAGCATAAAATCACACTAGTACTTTCTCTCGCCTCTTGTTCCATGCCGATTCGTACGCAGAGCAAACACGGCCAACTTCACAAGCGAATATGATTGACATTTTACAATGTATGGAGAATTTCGCGTTTGACATTTACGAAAAAGTTTTTAAAAATCGTTTCGCACTCGATCTTGCGTCTATTTTATAAAAGAAATAGAAAACGTTTACCGTGTTTACATAGCCTGATGCAAACACGAGGGGAAGTTTGGGAGAATTCTCAAGTTGTTGTGTAAACCCGAGACTTCTATTTCTTAAATGTAACATCTCTACCAGCATGTTTTTGTATAATAAAAAATTCCTGGGTTGACGTCACATTTCATGATTAGCATTTTGGAGATAAAAACTTCTACACCTCATAGACACAACACTCAAATCAAGAAATATTCTACCATTCAACTATTCATTTGATGTAGAATCGATATTTGTGATAACAAAATAAACGTTAGTGGCCTTTAAAGAAAGCAGCGGTCGAAATAGAGTTTTTGGTCCATGAGATTTGCTTCAGGAATTTTCGAGTGCCATACACATCTTATAATTAATATTGCTTTTGCGATTTAGAAAAAAATATTTCAATGTACTAAACTGGATCACAATAGGCAGTTTCCAACACCTCCAAATCAATTTCCAACCTATTTCTAACTTATCCCTCAATTCATTTCCATTCAGTTTCATCTAAAATCAATTTTCAACAACCCATCATTACTTTCCACCGGTTTTTTTTCTGACTTTTTTAGAATATTTTCAGTAGCGCTCCCACTAATTTCCGTGATTTTCCAGCATTGCTCGTATAATTATAATGTTCTTTATACTTCCATGTTGTCTAGAGCATCTCCTATTTCTTCTAGAAAAACATTCCAATGTATTTCCTCAACCGTATCTAAATTTCCAAAACATTTCAATGCTATTTTCATACTTTTTCCGAAAATTTCATACCATGGAAATGCTGGAAATTTATAAGTTACTACCTTATTACACTTTATTTTCGCGACACTAATTAAAATTTGATGTCGCGAAAAATAAGTGTCGCGAAAATTTGCATGCGCGAAAATTAAGTGACCATACATATAAGCTTTAAGTGAATTATTAGTCCTTTAATAACCATTCTGAGTCCACTTATTCAATATTTTCGTCGTCCTCATCTTCAATCTCCTCTGCACCAAGTTCTTTGAGTATTTTGCTCGTACAGTTGTTGAATTTCCATTTACGAGCTCTTTAGAACTGAGTTCAACCAAAGACTTGATATTCTCTACCACCAATTGACCCATACCAATGAACCATTTAGTTCCTATGTGCCTTTGCAAACCTTGTGGGGCATAAATGACTGTAAATAGACATTGAAGTTTCTTGTGGTAAGACAGTTTAGTACCATTCAACGTTTCACTCATTGGCCTACCGGGAAGTTACACCTCCTTTACCTTGCCCAAGTTACAGTTTCGTTGCAGTTGTAGGTAATCGCTATTTTTTAACACTGGACATTGTGTCTTGCAGTTTTTTACCAACCGGTGTGCCATGATTACGAGCATAAGAGAAATACAAATAAAAAAACAAAAATTGTATACGGTAGTCTGGTTTATTTTCGTTTTTAACTCAAATAGCGAAGGTATTTAATGATTGACAGGCGTTTTGTCAGTCCATGCAGGTTTTTAATTGTCTTTGATTAATAAAGGGGCTGTCTCATCCTCTGTAACTGGTATAGCTTGTGAGATGCGAAAAGTATTCTGAATAAAGCAAAATAAGGTAATTAGGATATGTTGATTACCGTACGTATTTCTTCAAATCATTCTCACTGGATCTGAGGAGCTCAAACTATTCATATGAAACTGAATGTTGGGTTGGCGGCGCATGCTCTATGGCATCCGAAATGGATGCTGTACATTTAACCAGAATCCATTGCGAACCTAACACAGTAAAACACGCACGTAGAGAGCCTCTGTTCTCTTCAATGATAATGTATTGGCAATAACATTTGTACTGGTTTGTTTTTGAGATTTAAAAACACTTTACCGCGATTTTATAACGGCGTTAATTTTCGCGCGCAAAGAATTGTGGGTAAAAGTACCAGTTGCCTCCTTTTCTGTACGGTGGGGAGACGAAGAGACATAACTTTTTCAATTAACATCATTATCTAGACATATTTTTTGCAGGCGTGTATTAGGAACCAATTATTGGCGTTCTTACTTTTAATAGGAATAATTTCCTTTAAAACCGGCCTGGGTTCATTGGAATGACTTAGGAAGTTAAGTGTTGTAAGGTGGCGGGTAACCCTTCTGGGTTTTTTTCTGGTACATTTTGCAAAAAGCCCTTTATCCTACATGGATTTTCCGCCCAAAATATATGATTTAATAAGAAAAATACTAGGTACTTATTGACTGAAGTAAAGTAAGGTAAAGTAAGGTAAAGAAAGGTAAAGTAATGTAAAGTAAAGTAAAGTAAAGCAACTTTATTTAAGGTCTCGATAAAGGTTAAAAATGGAAAAGTTTTGAAAATGCGTTTTTTCGCAAATTCTAAATCTAAAAGCCCTAATCTAGCATCACAAAAAAACTCAAACTCAAAATAATAATTTAAAGCCTTGAAAATGCGACTTTCTGATTTCCCGCTAAAATAGGCGCGAATAATGATTGACAGCTGCTGTCATTCACTGGGCATGTTATTTCATTCTCGCTGATCCTGTGATTTTCTGCGCTACTTTTCGTTCGTGAAGATTTCCTACGTTTATAATGCAATGCCCAAAAGTGTAAAAGTAGATCTTTCTTGGTGCCGTATTAAAAAAAGAATAAGAAGAAAAAACAGCACAATTTAGTTTGTAATAATTTAGTTTGTGAGTATAAAATTTGGAAGCGGGTGTAAAGTTCATAGGACAAACAATGGCTGGAGGGATTATACTCCAGTTCCAAGAAGTTAGATTAATCGAAGACTGAAAGTTCACAAAGAATGAAGCAATAAAGTTTTTCAATCGGCCAAAAATTTAAAGAGAATTCAATGCAGGAAGCTAAGGTTTGCCGGTTTTGTTTCAGCGCGATAAAACATTTTAGGATGACGTAAACAGCCTACCGTGTACATGGTGTGGATCGAGCTGCGCTGCAGTGGTTTTCGCTGCATGATATTAATTGTTTGCCTACTGTGGTGCCATTTTTCTGTACTCCTAAAAGAGTGTTTTGTTCTTTAAATTAAGCTGGAATCGACACTATAGATAACTAGTTTCTGTAGAAGTATCGAGCGTCGGTGAACTGTATAGCTTCTCTGTTCTGCGGCTCGTCTGAACTTTGTAATCGGCCGAGACTGAACACAACATGAATCGCTCTGATTGGCTAATGTTAATGAGATTACCCTTGGAGGCGGGACTCTTAGTCAACCGTGAAATGAATCGAAAACCTTTTATCGGGATGTTTCTCGGCTCTTTTTTTCGGCCAAAAACAGAACTTTGTTGAAGTCCAGCCTTTTAGCGTTTTGTCCAATTTTCCTAAGTTTTTCACGAGTCGTGGAAAACAGCCGTTTCTCAAATACTATATCGGGGAATTTTGAAATTATTTTTCGTTCAGGTTTTATGACCTGGGTTGTATCAAAATGGGATGAAAAACTACTTTTTCAACTTTGAAAAGGGATAAAATCTGTAATACGCAATATATCAAAAATGCCGACAGATTATTTGAGTCAATTTAGTTGGGATTCGAAAGGGCTAATTAAGAAAAAAATTGTTTCAAAGCCTGAAGGGCTGAACTCCTTCTGGCGGACAGAGTCATTTCGCGTAGAAATATATACAACATCTACGCTTTTAACATTTGTTCAAAACGGATTAAATATGTACTTTCTTCAATTCAAGACCTTTAAAACGGTATATAGTATGTGGCTTTAATTTCGACGTTGCAAGAGCGTTTTTCCGAAATGACACGTCGAACCTTTATCGAGACCTTAACGTCGGTAACTCGTGACAGTCTGGTGAGACTGATAAACTTGAAGCCGACGTGGGACCTACGATTTTACGTCCTTATCCGAGAAGGCATGAATCGAAGGTCTAACCATTTGCAGTTCAAGAACGAGATTGTTGAACGAGATTATTTCAACTGAGTGGGAGGCCCGGACGGGAAAATATTTGGCTCTAGATCATGACGTACAAAATGACTTACAAAATCACCGAGAGCCAAATATTGTCTCGTTCGACCCGACCTAACTCAGTCAATACGTTTTTTATCATATCACCACTTAGTTTATTTTAATAATGACAAAACAACAAGCAAATTTCGAACAAGGCTGGATGGCTTTTTCCGCTCCATTCCGACGTCAAACACGTACGGCCCCCCATCACGTGATTTTTGTAAATGATTCTGAAAGGAAAGCGCGTACGGTTCATACGATAATCAAAATTAATCCTAGCAACGGTGTGGTTATTAACAGTGATAATTCAATGCTTATATTTAATATATTTAATGACATTTTTTTTTTTTAATGGAGGGGGATATTGCGCATTTAGCTTATGCTGCCATGGCAACAACATACATTTTGGTATTTATTCCGTAGACCTATCCCACGCGGAGGCCATCTTTGAATAAACCTATTGTTAATGCTTACCCAGCCTCGGTCTCGAACGTGTTTAACCGGCCGAGGCCGGGTAAGCATTAACAATGGGTTTATTCAAAGATGGCCGCCGTTTGGGATAGGTCTATAGGTCTATAGTTTCTTAGGAAGTTAAAATTCAGTAGCCATTTCCAGTTATCGGTGTTCAGAGGCAACACGAATTTGTCACAGAGACGCGGGTTTCTATGGCAACAGTTCGATTTGTTGACATCAAAACAGTGACTCCAGTTCAGTAAGTAAACTTTATATTTGTACCAAATTGAGGAGTATAACTGAATTAATGATCTGATTAGTCAGTGTGGTGTAATCGCGCTTAATTTTGCATCAGTATCGGCGGTGACTAAACACAAACATCTCAAACATGAGTAACACGGACGTTGGACGCGATATATATAAACCGAAGACAACTATACAGACATTAACGAAGAGGAAACCGGTGAAACATCAACTGATGAAGCGCAGGAGCCCATTACAAGGAGCGTACCAATGTGATAAGTAGCGCCCACAGCACAGTAGACGATGTGGCTATTTATAGTCGCGAAGTTCTGCGATTACGTTGTCTTTTGTTCTCTTGCGCTTTAGTATTTTTAGCAGTTTGAACCGTATTAATTACAATTTTTCAGTACATCCTGATTGGTTAAAGTGACGGCCTTTGTTTCTCTTCGCGGAAAACACAAAGCTAAAAATAGCTACATCATCTGTTCCTCTGTTGGACAGACCTAATCTGGGAGATGCACGCTCCTGGTAATGGGCTCCTATGAAGAGTTAATATAGATAATCGATATGCAATATTGAATGATAAATCGAATATCGCTTGCTATTATTTCACTCTGCTTCCCAGACTCTTTTGGCATGCTAACGACATAGTGAGTGAGTAAGCGAGTGACACGATTTTACCTATTCCAATAACTCGTTTTTTTACGCTTGCGCGTATCCACGTGTTGAAAACGCTAGCTGTGACACAGAATAGACAAGTGGTTCAAAAGGAAATTGCAAGCTATTGCTTGAAAGTGAAATGGCTGGAGATAATTCGAATTCAGTTCTCCCGACCGTAACTACCAATTCCTGCCTAGAGCATGGAAACATCAGAAAACGAAGAATATCTCTGTAAATTGTGGGTAAAAACAATTGAAACTTTGCAAATGTGTGGTACTAAGGAAAATACACATCACTGTGCTAATTATGACATTGCTATAGAAACACTCTTGGCTCCAGGCTTCTTCCGTGCGGAAATACAACTTTCTAAATTCTCCTTTGTTAAACACAATTTTCTATTGTGGACGCATTATGGAAAATTTAGTTAAATGTAGATATCTTTATGTGAGTAGTTTAAAGCTAATTATTTTCTATAACGGAAACAAGAAACGTAATTTTATCTTCAAGGTGAAAAGGAGCCTGGGCTAAGAGTGCTTTCATGGCAACATAATAATTTCCACAGTGACATGTATTTTCTTTGGTACTATACATATGCAAAGTTTCAATATACCATTTTCTCAAGTATGCGCACGCAACAGGCTTGACGGGCCGGTAAATACTTCACGTGGGAATCACGTAGTGGTTTCCTATAACCCTCCCTATTATTTCAACCAATACTAAATCCAAGCTTTTTTGCTCTGACGAAGGGCTAACGCTCGAAACGTCAGCTTCTACTCGCTTTCCACGGCGGTTAGCATACCTCAATCGACTTTAGTTGATTACACACCAGTCTAAATACAAGCTGCCTACATGAAGTATTTCTTGGCGGGCCGTGAGTTTTGTTAGCTTTTGTTAGACTCGTTCTGATGCGACAGCCTTTGTTGTTCGAATTATCGGTTATTGTTCAAGTTTGCAGAGATATTCTCCCTTTCGTGATTTGTGTCCATCCATCAAACGTCACAGTTCATCTGCCCAGAAACCATCACATATTGAAATGAATCCATGATTCACAAATGCCTTTAAAGGATTATCGTATCACCGGGTAAAAAATAAACTCAATTCCTCAACAACAAACCACCCTTTTCTCTTCTTCAATAAATGGGTCATTAATATAATATTGGAAACTATTTATTTTCCAGATTTCTAGTAACATGGGAGATCATGCTATCACATAGAAGGTAAGAAAAAAATAAGCAGCTTTGATCAGCTAAGGATTGTAGCACAATAGTTGTTTACAAGTGTTAGTATCTTGTGTTTATTGGTAGGGAGCTTGAAATGGGTTATTACATTTAATGTGTACATCTCTCTCCGATTGAGTAACTCTTGAGAAACCTTTATCACACAGCAGCCAGTTTTGCTACAAACGATACTCATTTTACCTTTTCACTCCAGCCTCGAGTTTAGAAGTAAAGTAATACAAATTAAAAGTAAAGTAAACCAAATTTATTTAACGTCGGTAACTCGTGAGACTGATAAACTTGAGGCCGACGTGGGAACTACGATTTTACCTCCTTAATCGAGAAGACGTGAAAGGTTTAACCATTTGCAGTTCGATAACGAGATCGTTTCACAAAGGCAGCACCTTCTGCTCCGTTATTTTAAGACCGGAGTATTGGTACGGCCGGGGTTTGAACCCGCGACCTCCCGCTCGTCAGACCGGAGCTTAACCACTGAGCTAACCGGGAGGCGGTTAGCAATAACAAAGGTGTTTTATTCGCCTGGGACGTAACATGGACGCTGCACGATAAAGGTCTATTCCTAAAGGACAGTCTAAAAGAAGATGTTTCTCTCTGTGCTGGAAATATCTGCCAACATACAGGAGCAATGTTTAGTGCTTTTACGAATCTATACTCATCTAGGTTACATTTCCCAGGGGGCGCTACGTACATCAATATATAGAAATTCATGTATTTCAAGTCCTTAACCGGTGGACGACGATACACACATTGGCCACTACCAAATTGAAAAAAGGACTGGGGCCCAGTTTGTAAAGTTAACGCAATTAACAAATAAACCTCGCCATAAGAAAGAGCACCTCCGAATTAGTAAGAATACCAAGTTCAGCATAATTTGGTAAATAGAAACCGAATAGAAAGCTTTCAAACATCGCAAAATAAGAGACATTTGTATGGATTGGAAGGACAAGCGTCCCTCCAATCCACACAAACGTCTCTTATTTTTGAGATTGAAACATCCCCAAATTTGGTATGTGTTATTTCTTATGATGGAGTTGATTTCTTAATGAGATTATAATTAGATTAACTCTACAAATTCGGCCCAGTCCTTTTTTTCAATTTGGTAGTGGCCAATTAAACGCAACGTATGCGCTATGACGTCAGTTCACTACTTCTACCAGAATCTTTTGTGCTGCTTCTTTTTTGCTCTAATTTAGACCATTGTCTTGGTATTCTCGGGAGTTTTAAAATCGGAATAAGAAAAAGAATTCGGGAAGGATTCTGGTAGTATTAGTCAACTGACGTCATAGTGTATACGTCTATTAAGTATCGATCCTCAACAATTCCCGTCAGTAAAGTAGACATCATCAATGGCGGCATCACCTCTGAAGCTCGACCCTCTTACACCTACGAACGCAATCTGGAAGGAAATTAAAGCTTGTAAAGGTACAGACACACGCTGCAACATTGCACGCAATATTGCCAGCAATTGTTGTTCACACGGTGCAATTTGTTGCGCGCAATGTTGCCGAAGTAGAACTCGAACCTTCTTCCGCAACATTGCCGGCAATGTTGCGCGCAATGTTGCAACGTGTGTCCGACATTGCGCGTAACATTACCGGCAATGTTGCAGAGGTAGGATATAGTTCTACTTCGGTCACATTGCGCGCACCAAATTGCACCGTGTGGCTGTATTCAGTGTTAACATTGGAAAGATGTTCTTAATCAGAAACGGCTCTTCTAGGTGTTTTGCTTTCGGACAGATTTGATATTGGGTTACCTGCTTCACTGGATTTCAGAGACCCTGGGGATTGGCTCCTTCATTGCGAGGCTTCGTGCCTTAACTTAGAACCTTTGTTATCCAGTATCCTGTTAATTGCGCACACCACAGGAAACCCAAAATAAAAACTGCTCAAAAATAAATCATCAGAGGACCCACTAGTCGAGATCATATTTAAACTCAAAATATCAACATTTTGGCTTTAAAATCTCATCCGACAGAACAAATACTCCAAACATCTTTGTGCAGTATATTATGCGTGTATCTGATATCCATTCTTACAATACCAAGTATGCAACAAATATGAACTTCTAGGGCAAGAACTAATTATGGTAAATATACTATTATACTAAGTTATACTCTGTCTAAAATTTGGGAAGAGATTCCTGTTGATCTGAAAACTGATTAGGTTATATGCAATTCAGAAAACAGTATAACAATTTACTTCTTATGTCCCAAATATAATTTGTAACTGATTTGGAAGCTAAACTGTTATGCTATTTTGTAACTGACTTGTTAGCTAAACCCTTATGTCATTATATAAACCTGTAGCCATGGCACATCAATAACTTCTATATTTTGCCTGTGGCTGTGGCCAACTCGAAAGCTTTTGCTCCTTTGACTACCGCTAGCTTTTCTACCTAGCTCCCTTCCTATTTAAATGATGACCTATTTACACTTTCCATTTCTAAATGTACATTTCTTCTTGATTTAATGTAACGTAGAGTGTGTGAATAAGCTGAAAACTGGAAACTAGTAGGCTAATCCCCCACGGGGGGGGGGGGGGGGGGGGGGGTTCTTCCTATATTCGGCTGGTAGGGGTGATCGTCGTATTTGTTAGGGTTTGAAATCGACGATTTAGTATTTTTTAGGGGTTTTCCAAGCGAAACTGGGGAGGAAATTGTTCAAATACAGCTTTGATAAAGTTTCCCAGGTCTTACACTGTTAATAAATAATTTTCTAACTTAGTAAACTCACAGTGAATTAAGAAAATTTCAAGTATTAGGCTAATCGTAAAAGTTTTTGACGAAACATTTCACAGAAGTTCCTAAAATTAAAAACAGAGGTGATTGCCTTTGTTTTATTTTAGTTCGAGAGGAAACTGGCTTAACGCGCTCGCGATCGGTTCATTAAAAGCGCATGCACCTAACGTTTTACAGCAGTGTGAATTCAGGGCTGATCGCGGCAAAAACGTTCTGCTTCGCAGGCCGAAAGAGTGAAGGCTCTGGGGTTAAAATACAAGTTTCCAGGGTCTTAAACGTTTTAAATAAATAATCTGCTAAGTTAGTAAACTAAGTAAGTAAGTAAGTAAGTTTGGGCAGGAAACTGGTGGGATGCGCGCACGATGGGCTCATCAAAATCGCATACGCATGATATTTTGCCGCGGCGTGGACCGAGGGCACACTGCGGCAACATGTCACGCGTATGCGCTTTTGATGAGCCGGTTGCGCACGCGTCTCCCCAGTTTCCAGCCGAAACTAAAAGAAAACAGAGGCAATCACCCCTGTGTCTAGTTTTAAGTACGTATGCGTATTTACGTGAAATGTTTCGCGAAAAACAAGAAAACTACATAAAAGCTAAGCCTTAGACTTTCACAGGTTGAAGGTTTCTTAATTTGTGTACGTAATTCACTGTGAGTTTCGTTCTTTCGGCCAGCGGAGTACGACGTTTTGCCGCGGTTTGTATTCAGAGTACTGTTGCATGTACCACAGGAAACTCGAAAATAAAAACGACTCGAAAATCAAACCTCAGAGGAACCACTAGCAGGCCAATCGTGACTTACCTGATATCCCTTAGTGGCTGCAGGGAGCTGGACACTAGCGAGGCGCCATGCGTCCCCTTGGTCACCAGACCGCGACCACAACTCCGTAACTGCGCCTTCCAGATTGTAGGTAACCGCTAAACGTCCCATTGCTGACCCGTACATGTGGTAGTAGAAGTGTAGACAGCGCTCCCCGGAGGCCGGATACATCCTGCTGCGTAGAATGGCCCTGTCACCGGCGACACGAGGAGAGGAAGTCTCGATATACATAAACCACCCTTTGAAAAAAATATTACATAGCCATAATTTTCCAGCCACAGCGCACGCTATCATTGGCTTATTCAATATAACATGACAGGTAACACACAAACTGTTACTCTCTAAAGTAGCTGAACGGGCATTGCTTGAAAACTCTGACGTCAGAGGGTAACAGCTCACTGTTGCCCGAAGGCGCACGTGATCAGATCGTGACGGAAGGTGGCGCGATGTTATACGTGTTTTTAAACCCAGACGAGTTATGTCTCCAAATGTTAATAGTTGGTCTCTTGCTTTTCTCTTTTCCTCTACAATGTGGAACACAAATGTTGTGCTACACTCAATAAACACTACAATTGTTATGCTAATTGCAAACCATGATTTCAAAAGGCCGCTGTGTCGCAGGGACCAATGACTGGCATGAAAGATTGCTATACAATTAAAGTTAAGACTAGTATTTTATCCGGACCGAGCAAGCTCATGGACGATCATGGTAGTCCAAGAGGAATAAAAGGACATTAATTTCTAGCTTTGACTCAATCTCTTAAGGGAACCTGGGCTGAAAAGTAGCCTATGTACAGGCTACTGAAAAGCAATTTTTGGACTGAAATGTTCCTTATAGATGCCTTATTGCTGTGTTTGTCTGCTGTAAATTGCACACTAGATGTCATTCATTTTGTAATTTCACCAGAGTGCCCAAGGAGAGGAATCGCTCACTCATTCTGATTGGCTAAAGATACATAGATTAACAGTTGTTTTAAAATTTTAAAATTTGACAGCACTTCATGCAGTGACGATGGTTGTTTAGTGTAGTGGTTGCAACGTTTGCCTTACGAGTAGGAGGAGCAAATTCGAGTTCCAGAAAATCTCTCAATGTTTTTACCTCACCATTTTCTTGAGAGGTTTTTCTTGAGAACTCTTTCTCTAGGTGGGTAAGATCCTGTTTACTGACCGGTTAGGGTATTTTATGGTTCAGGGTAGGGTTTTAGTTAGTTTATATTGTCATTTCATGAAGTAAGCGATTCCTCTCCTTAGGAGCTCGTGAATTCAGTCCTAAGCGCCGCCATCTTGGATCTTACTTGTATCGTATTTACTCGATTAGACGCCCCCGACTTCTATTCAAAAAATTGCCTTGTTAGCCCGGCGTTAATTCGAGACCCGTCATTTATTAAATGGGGTACATTTTTCGTTATTTTTCATTCTCACTTATTTCCATTTTTGACATTCATTTAACACTCGAACTGCTATAGATTCCTCATAATCAAAGAATTTCATTCAAGGTAAGAAAACGACAAACAAAACTATTGTAAATGGCGTAAACGTTATGTCCTTCTTGGTTCACGAGAACTTATAATAAAAAAAAGCAGAACATGACCTGTTGTCGCCGTGGTTGATTTAAAACCTTAGTTAGAATCACTTATATCGACTGACTCGAAAAGACGCCCCCGGCTTCTTTCTAAAATTTGGCCTCGTCGAGCCGGCGTTTATTCGAGACCGGCATTAATTCGAGACCCGGTGTCTAATCGAGTAAATGTGGTATTACGTCAGAGTGTTGTCCCTGTGGTCAGAATAACAATAGCTATTTTATTGTGTAACGCCGCGCCAGGAGCTGTCGTGTGACGTCATAAGATCCAAGATAGCGACGCGCGGAAAATTCAAATAGTCATAGGCACCATTTGAGAGCAAACATTGTTTTTCAACCGAGGTTTCCTTCAACCAAATGGTATTTCCTTGCTACAGGACAAAAAGACCGTGGCCTGAGAATAATACACGGATCGGTACAGAAGAGAGGGCTAGTTACTGGAATAGTCAGTAGCTGCACCAAGCTCGCTTCCCAAATGAAGTTCGCAAGCAGACTGGTCAAAATCCAGCAGTACGTACGTGAATATATTCTTGTAAACTGGCTACCTGGCCCTCTAAAATAAGGTTATTTTAGGTTGCCAGACCCCTAATCTTTTTATCATACTATTTCAGGAGCCCATAACTAGGAGCGTCCATATCTCCTATATTCTTGGTTTGCACATGACGTCACGGCGGCCATGTTGGAGGAACATTAACAAAAGTTAAGATTCCTCATTAGTGTCTTTTGTTCCGTCCTCCAACATGGTTGCCATGTCTTTGTCTTTTGAATCTCTTGCAACCTAAGAATAACTGTCACAGCGTTTTCACAAGTTGGGCTATTTTTAGATCATTTTACTCGCCAATTACTGGGTTGTACCAGTGGCGGAACAAAATATGCCTCATTAGCTACTTTTGTTGTACAAACAACATGGCTGCTATACTTTTGTGATTTTATTCCCTTAGGAATGACTGTAACCCAAGAATAGCGGGAATCCGTACCAAAAATGACATAGGCCTAGTATGGAGGATGGACGCTCCTGGTTATGGGCTCCTGACTATTTTTGTAAATCATCTATATTAATTTTTGAGATAAAATAAAGGTTGTTGTTGTTGTACGTGTTTCATATCCTACCCCATCGTCCGGTCGTGTGGTCGGTCGAAGGTCCAGTGTTACCACTTGGTGTTTTGCCGAGGCGCTGGGTCCAGTCGAAGTCATCACCTTTTTCGTTGTGGAATCCGCACAAATCAGTAGCAGTATCAAAGGTACAAGTGTCGGGACCTACAGGAATGTACGTACATGCGTAAGTATTGCGACAGTTGTAAAATTGCACTAGAGCGGTTTCAGGCTTGAGTGTCGTAAAACCAAATCCAGAGGCAATCACGTGAGCAAGTAAAAACGCAATGAACCAATCACGAGCAAGTAAAAATCCGATGAACCAATCACAGGAGCAAGTAAAAACGCAATGAACCAATCAGGAACTGAAGTAATTCGGGATTGGTTTTACTTGAACCAATCACCAGAAAAAGTAAACACAATGAAGGATAACTAACCAATCAAACTCGAAAGAAATCACCTGATTACTTTTCGACACTCAATCGAAACCGCTCTTGCTAGTGCTGTAGTTAGGTAATGACACATTTACTAGAGCAGATTTCGTATGAGTGGGACAAACTACAGCACGGTTACCGTACGGAATGCCGTGTCGTTGAAGTGGTTTCCCTATTGTTTTTGTCCTGCTGATCCAATCAAATTACAGAACTACGGCACACCACGGTTACAGCACGGTTACGGTAAGTCTACGGATATGCCGTAGTTTGTCCCACTTAGTGTTGTCACTTGTCTTGCCATATTTCAACCGTTATGGTCCGCCAGCCTTTTTATCCAACATATATGAAAAAGTAGTTTACTACTCTCTTAACTGAGCAGGTCTTTACGAAAATTAAAAAATCTGGTTTTTTTTACAGATCATGAAAGATAAACTACTAATTAACAATCATCGAAAATATTCAGTCGAAATTCGAACGAAAAGTCCGATTATTTTAGCCATAAATTCGAGCTCAGACTGGTCGCCATTATTCAAATTAGAATTCAAACGAGCGATCCTTTGTTTAGCGGTCTTTTCGTGACGTCATATATTCAACAGCTTCGCGACACAGTGACTAGAAGGCATTTTATAAGGTTCAAACTTTGTGTACAACCTCTAGACGTTTCTATGTAAAAAGAAATACCCTTTCCTTCTGCATACTAGACTAGAGTAGCCATGTGTTTGCTACTATGACGTCATCTACTCCAATCTAGTCCGAGTAATGGCAGACGTAAATTTTACGTGTTCAGAGGTCTATATTTATGTTGCATTAATGTATTGTGATCAAATTTTTGACCAGAAGTATACTTATTGAAGACCTATATTTTCGAGTTATGATAAGAAACAGCGAAAAGAAATTCCAAAATTTTCGTCATAGTAGCACTTCCTGTGTGATGGTGAGACACCTTCATAGTCGCAGTCTTGGCCAGATGTACGCAGTTATTTTCAGCGACTTTAATATGAACTGTCTAACCTCGCGCACATGTGGGACGGTTAAAATCAAAGCAAATATGCAAAACGGCCTATATTGTATAATTGTCATTTCGATCAAACAAAAGTAACTGTTTGTAGACAGTTAGAGCGCATTTCAATTGAGTGTCGGAAGTGTTTTGGTTTTGCGTTTACTTAGCTCTCCTATTGGCTGAGAAAGTAAATCAACCAATCAGAATCCAAAGTAAAACCAAACGCAAATTGATTTTTGTTTTGCTTTTGTTTGTCATTGGTTCACAGGGAAGCCATTTATGAGTTACTTGTGATTACTCGCTCCTATGATTGGCTGGCTGTGGTAGTTTGCGTTTGGTTTTACGACACTCAACTGAAAACCGCTCTAGCAGCCATGGAATCGAACGGTAACAGCACCATGATCGCTCCTTTGAAGTGCCACTACTACGACATTCGACCATTTCTTTTAATTTGGCACTTTTTTTTTTCTTCCAAAAGGAGAAACGGTGGCGGAAATATCCAAATCAGTGAAAAGTAATGCCAAATGCCCATTGGCAAATTAACCTATGAATTGTGCGGAGAGCCGTTTACCGTCAAATTCATGTCCACCATTTAAATGAAGTGTGTTCCATATAGCAGGTATTTACTCTATTACTTAAATGGGGTGTGTTACGGTGAGAGAGTTGCATATTGGGCCAGAGACAATTATATCCAGCGACCTTCATATGAGCCGGACCAATCTCGCACACATGTGGGATGTTTGAAATCAAAGCAAATATACAAAAATGGCTTTAGTCACAAACTGGGTATAAAAATAGTCCTCGTGGAAATATTGCATAATTATCACTTTGACCAAGCATTGAGGAAGCGACTAATTGTTTGTAGACAATTAACAGCCACCGAATCGAACAATGACTTCACGCTTGTGCAGCACCATGGCAGAGCCCTTGTTGGCTCTGTATCGTTTATATATAGACTCCTGTATGATTCAAGTTCAATACTATATATTCACGGAGTGCGCCGTCAGATCGATTTGCGCGCGCATGCGCGTTACCTGTTGGTGGAGGATTGGATGTGGGAGTTACAACAGGCCTTGTAGTGACTCCTGAGAGAACCAAACAAAAATAATTATTGTACCAATAGGATATAGGGAAATCATATATTTGCTTATAACATAAAACTCGGTCTTAGTGAAGAGAAACTGGATTTAACCAGGAGCGTTCCTGTGTCATGGGCTGGGGCCCCAGCACAGGAATAGATGTGGCTATATTTAGAATTCGAATTCCCGCGTTGAGAGTTAGAAGAATGATAATGAATAATAATGGTAGTGACGTATAGCTATCTGATTGGCTAAGACACAACATTGTCTAAATATAGCCACATCTACTCCTGTGCTCGCTGGGAACAGAACCAATGGGGAAGAAGGACGCTCCTGGTAATGGGCTTCTGCTTTAACTTAGTTATTAAATCGAACAGGTAGAGCTTTGAATATGACGAAAGTTCAGTCGGAGTGGAATAAAAGATAAAGAGACAGAAAAATATGGCGGCTTGTATATACCTTTACCCACAATCCTTTGCTCGCGAAAAACTTTAAATCCGTTATCAAATTGCGGTAGAGAGTTTTCAAATTTTAAAAACAAACAAGTACAAGACAGTGCTGTTGCCAACACACTGTAATTTAAGAGAATAGAGGATTTATACGCATTATTTGACTGCGTTAGGTTCGCAAAGGATTGTGGTAAAATGTACAGCAGCCATCTTTTTCGGTACGGTGGATTCAATAACACGTTTATGCCTGGATTAGCACTAATTTAGAGGTCTGGGCCGGGTTGTTCAAAGCCCGATTAGTGCTAATCCAGGGTTAATTTCCATGACAACCAATAGGTTCTGTGCAGAGTTAATCTAGGATTAACACTAATCGGGCTTTGAACAACCCGGCCCAGGCCATTGTTTTCCGACGTAGAAAGTACATGTGTACATATAAAACGTTTTACTGAATGCACCTCAGGAGAACACTTCAAAACACATGAAATATATGGCATATCATATATATATATATATACATTTAATATATAATTATCGATGAAATACCAGTGTATATTTCTTTCTAAAAAGTGATATCTTCACACGTGAAGATATAAATGATATCACTTTTGAAAATATGACTGGCTTTCATTGATTTCTAGCCTTTTTAGTAAGAGATTGAAAATGGTATTTCATCTATAATTATATATTAAACAGAATATTACATGGCCGCTTGAAGATACGAATTTTATCTTCTCGTCAACACTCGAAGATAAATTCCGTATCTCCGCGCGGCCATGTAATATCCTCTATTTAGGCAAGCTCTAAAAAAAAAGAGAATTAATTTCTCAAAAGAAAACAAAGATAAGAACACAAAAATAAATAGTAGAATCAAGTGAAATCATAGCCTACGTTGCGGCTCTGGAGTATCGGAGCGCAGCGAGCGGAGATAAACCCCCTCCCCCTCTTTTTTTCTCGCCCCAATCCCCCTTATCTCCGCTCGCTGCGCTCCGATACTCCAGTGCAAGCGCCTGGTTTGAACAGTGCGCGCACAGGTGAAGCACTTTCTCAGGCACGTTGCGCGTCGCCCATCGCGCACGTTGGGGTCCGGGCGCAAGAGAAACCGAAAGCCGTCCAATTTTTGCTCTCATCCTTGTACGGTGAAGCTCCGCTCGCGTGAGAGCTCCGCGAATACTGAGGATATAGCAAAATCACCTTCTGTTGAATAAATAGATGTCATTTCGCTCTTATTAAATTCGCAGATGACGTCACAATGTGATCAGAACGAAGAGGTACGCCACAGTCTAAGCGACGTAGCCTAAGTATCCGTTCTTAAGTACAGCAAAAGATCAGGGAAGCCCTACCATGCGTTCTGGATGGTAATATTTGAATGGGTTAATGGGGTCCCTCTGGTTTGTACTGGTTTGTGACGTCAACGCTCGTGACGTCACAACCCACAGGGATCCCATTAACATGATCAAACAAATTTCCAGCCACCTTCCCACAACAAAAAAGCACCTTTTTTTTTTAAAGCTGTAAAACTACGTACCATTGCACCGGTAGAGTAAATCAGCTTGCTTCACATCATACGGACTCAGACCAATCCGCTGACCAAGTTGTATCACATTCGGGTCAATGGGAATGATTGTTGGCTGGCCGTTAGAAGAGAAAGCAGTCTTCCCGTAATGCATCACGGCCAGGTAGTCGTATGGTATGCCAAGCGAGTCTATTTGAGAACGACTATACTTTCGGAAGTTGTGTTTCTTTTCTACAGAGGGAAAATACAGGAGGTAATATTTTAAAACGGCAGTAAGTTTTGTTCTAACGAAGGCCGAGCTCTCGAAACGTATAGTCAGTTTGACCTAAATCGGCTTCATGATCAAACGAATTGCTTATACCAGAGTGTACTTTCGGAAGCTGTGTTTCTTTTCTATAGTGAAAAATAATTTCTGGCTTTCACTTGACGTCATACAATAATAATAGATTCCTCGTTAGCTTCTTTTGTTCTGTACACCAACATGGCCGCCATGCCCTTTGTCATTTGAATCTCTGGGGATTGAGGGAAAACCAGCAATACTTGGAAGTGTGTTTAGTTGCGTGTGTAGTTTTTTCTTTCTGGTCAATCTACGGTTAAAAGGTTCCGCAGTCACAAGAGCATCGGTCATTTTTTTCTGTTATGGCAGTGAAGTTAGAAGTTAAAATCGTACGTACAATCTCGAAAACCTAAACCTTGAGTGAAGGTTTGGAGTAAAAATGCCAAAAAAAAGGCACAAAGAAAAATGATAACTGTCTTTGCCAAAAATCAAATCCAGAGAACAATCATTCTAAAAGACCACAGACTTTATCAGTTAGCGGCCATGTTACGTCCCAGGAGAATAACACCCTTTGTTCTTGCACTTCTAAACTCGACGTAGAGACGAGGCTGGAAGTGCAAAGCTATTGTTTGTAGCCAAAATTGCCGCTGCGTGGTAAAGGTCTATTACGAACCACTAAACTATTAATGTTCTCTCAGTGTGTATTTGTTGTTTAACTCACCTTCAGGAATGTTGTCCCATACGATGGTTACATATTGGTCACGGTCTGGACGACTCTGCTCGTGCCAGAATCCCATTGCGTGACCTAGAGCGCGATAGATAGTATTATTGGAGGGTAAGGAGGATAAAATCACGCGTCTCGCCGCACGAAATGATTTACAAACCTATGTGTATGCGCAAGAACATGGTCACGCTATGGGTTGCAGGTAGAGGTGTTTTGCGTCCAAACATGTCATGGTTTGCTTGGATCAATCACGATTTCTGGGAAACCCCCACCCCTCCCCCACACTTTACCTAACCTTTAATCGTTAAAGTGCCTATGAACCTTATTTTTTTATTTTAGATATCAATTCTACATCAAGTGAATAGTAGAATGGTACAACATATCTTGCTTTGAATGCTGTGCCGCTGAGTTAAGGAGGTTTTAATATCCAAAATGCTAATTACATGACATCAGGGGAGGGATCAATTATTATACAATTTTTTTTAAATGAAACGATGTATATCCAAGGTAGGGGTGGGTGGGTAGTTTCCCAGAAACCGGGATTGAGCCCACCTATTTGTATAGAACTTCTGGAATAAATATAATAATTGCGCACGGTCTTTTTTCTTCATCAGTTAGGCTTTGCCTGGCCTCTATAAACCAGGTTCACAGATTTCAAAATTCACATTTCAAATCGTACGCCAAGGAAAACTAATTACACCTCCAGCCAAAAAAAACCACAATGATCCGTAATTAAGACGTTAGTCCAACTTTTCAATGTTGGGGAAATCATGGCAAAACAAGACTAGGTTGTGAGGAAGGTTTTGTTTTTTTTCTCCAACGAGAAATACAAATTGAATTATAATCGAAGGATTATCATATTTAGATTGATTCATAGTGATAAATTTAAAGTGTATGTATGGTCATTTTTTATCATTAATATCGATCTACATCAAGAAAGATTAGTGAATAGTTGAATAATAGAATATTTCTCTATTTGAGTGCTGCGCCATGAGCAATAAGGTTTATATTTATAATATATTCAAGCCGGTGACGTAAAACCGGTCTTCATTTGGTTTATTATACGAAAACATACTGGTAGAGATAAATGACCTAAACATCTATGTTATATTTGAAGCTTATATATCAGTATTTTACCAAATATTTTGTCAAAATCAGAAAACGGTTTCATGTTAGGTCCAGTTTCCCTTTAAAGTAGATGATCAATCTCAGTGAAGCTTGCTAGAACTTATATATAACTAAAGACAGGCTATTAGTGTCATATGCCTAATTATTTGCTATTACAGCCTAGCTTATGTCCTTACAAACTCACCGATTTCGTGGACAATAGTTCCTTTATACCAGCAACCTGAAGCCAAAGAGATTTGCTGCATTCCACCCTGACGCCCAACGTATGACCAACAGCTTGAAAAATGAACATCACATTAATGCATTCAGTCTTTTAGGATAAAATGCATCTGACTGAAAAAGCCACCCGTACCAGAGAATATACAGTGCAACGTGTCGCGCCTTCTCAAAACGTTCGCTTCGAAATCAAGAACATTAAAAAAATTCGGTTCTCTTAGATGATGGTCTCATGCTTGGTTGGAAATCACGGAGATCATTTTTGGTACGGCGATGTTAATATTTAACTTTTATTAGTATGAATACCTGATATCGCGCGTTGTAAAATCTGTAAATGGATTTCCAACCACACGATTGTTTTCAAATCCCATTTTCAACAATATTATAAGATCAAATGGACTCATTTCAACATGTAAGCTTAAGAAAACGCAAAATATCAAATATTGTGGCACCAGGGGGTCTATTATCCACAAATTTATGCCAAGCTAATTCTTTTATATGTGACTTTTCTCCATATAAATGTTCAATTATCTACTGTCCATTCCAAATCAAATACATGTGTTTCAAAATTGGGTAAAGAGTAATCATTTTTAGCAGTGCAAATATCTTAACCCTAAATTCACGAGTCATGCTTCAGCTTAACTCTAAATTCACGAGTCACGCTTCAGCTTAACCCTAAATTCACGAGTTACGCTTCAGCTTAACCCTAAATTCACGAGTCAAGCTGGATCAGACTACCTACCCAGAACCCTTAAAGAATTCGATGTAATGAGCCTCTGTTGTCCTACGCACAAACTTGAGACACGAGCTTGATTCCCAATCATGGATCGCAGCATTTATTGCGTCCATTGCTTTAGGAGTGTCCACTAAAATACAGAAAATATAAAATGCAACCATTTTAATACCTCTGTGATGCTAGAAAACATGTATACGAAACACGTAAAATGTCAGCAGGTAGTACTTACTGAATCATCTAATAAGTGGTATATAATACTAAAGAAGCTTATTACTATTATCCATTTCATTAACTACAAAAGGACTGGGGCCGAATGTGCAAATTTAAACGAATTTTATTTTATTTTTAACAAATGAACCCACCACAAGAAAGACCACATGGTAATTATTATGTTGACCGAGTTTGAAGATATTTGAGTAAATAAGACTGACTGACTAGGAAGCGTTTGAAATTCGGGAGGATGGCGTTCCCCGAGGGCTGTCCAATACTCTGACAAATTTATACATAGCATTGTATCGTATTATATCGACATAACAATAGCTTAACAATACAATAGTAGAACGAAGCAATACAATAAAATACAAAACGTTCCCCCAAATCTACGATACTGACCTCTCTGATCTTGTAATTGTTAAATGCTTGCTATTCAGTTCTAATATTACTCAAACATTTGAAAACTGATTAAACATTAATATTAATATTCATATTAAAATATTAATATTTGGTTTCCGCGCCATTATTGATTGAAATCTAACTACGAAGTTGTATAATTTCAATTTTTACTCATGGGGGGCTCCATATAACGCCTTTAATTTTTAGCTGTTCCTTTATCTTTAAAAGAAGCAAGTAAAACAAATACGCTGCCAGGTACTAAGCTTAAGAGAACACTGGAAAAACGGGACTCCTTCCATGGGATGGAGATTCCTTGGAAATTTAATAGAGTTTCCAACAAAATTCCCACGGTATCTCCAACATACACATATATTTCTTCCATCCGCCTGGAAGTGTGCAAACCATGAAAATTTCAATTGCAACAAACTTCTATCCCATGGAAGAGACCCAGTTTTTCCAGTGGAATAGAGGAACAGCATGTGTTATTTGAGCTGTCTTTGGCTCGCAAGGAATCGTGGGTAAATGAACAGCCGCCATTTCAATAAATCAATGTATTTGACAAGCCTGGCTATTGTTTTAAGATGAAGAAGCAATTGGCCACTAACAAATTGAAAAAGGACTGGGACCGAGTTTGTAAAATTAATCCAATTAACAAATAAGCCTCGTCATAAGAAAGAGCACCTCGGAATTAGTAATAATACCAAGTTGGGTAAATAGAAACTGAATAACAAACTTTCAAAAATCGCAAAAATAAGAGACGTTTGTATGTCTCTTATTTTTGCGATTTTTGAAGGCTCACTATATGGTAAATATCCGATGAAAAAGTTGGTAAATTTGGTAAACCTACTAATTTCAATTTGGTAGTGGCCAATGGCCAGACTTGTAAAATACGCGAGTAAACTGTTGTATTGAATTGGTCCTGGATTAGTATTAAACAAATAAAAGGGTAAGCCCCTCCTCTTTTCACGCACGGTGCAATTCAAACCGCGAGTGAATCAGCCTCTTTTATTAAAATGCGAAATTTTGAGGATTTAAAATCAAACAAGCCATCAAAAAGTGTACATAGGGAAGATAGTTATTTATCAAAGACTTTAGGCGGTATTTTATGGACTGTTTAAGAACCCTATAGCCCTTAATATAAACGTTAACATTTATGTGTTTGATTTGAATTTCGCGCGATGATTAAGCAATCAGTAGGGAGCACTCAAGCGGAGCATCACAGAGATATTCACTCTACAAAGGCTGAGTGACAACTGAAGTGGCCTGTCAATGGCCCTTTCGATTCATACCGGAATTTCCTGTTTAAGCACGTACTCTCCCTGGCGCTTATCTAAGGGAAATCGCCTATCTGTGAGACTGTTTACTTACATAGTTCCTGGCTGATGTCGTAAGGTACCGTACGAGGAAACCAAAGCATCGTAGCGTTGCTCATTAGGCCACGAGCTCCACCAATAGGCGCCGTGGGATCACCAAACAACTCCATGGCTATCTCCTGGGTAGGGTTTAGTATGATATCACCTTCGTGGAGATCGCTGCCCGCGTTTTCTATATTATGATACAATAGACTTTATTATTAAGATAGTAAACAGACTGATGACTCATTGCCCCTCCAAATTGTACCACTCGAAGCTGGACGAATAACCTCAACATGTTTTTTTATAGCCCCTCCACAGACTTTATACATAAATGGCGAAGCTTATTTAAATTGGAAAAAAGTAGAGTACTATAAATCAATGTTGAGTGCTTCTACATTAAAGCGGTCTTCGATTGAGTATCGAAAGCAACAAGTAATTACTTTGGTTTCGCGTTTGCTTAGCTTTTCTATTGGCTGTGAGAAATGTTTTCAGCCAATCAAGTTCTAAACTAAAACCAAACGCAATCAGGTTTTGTTTTAGCGACAACCTCGTAATTGGTTAAAGTAAAAGCAATCGTGAATTACTTCAGTTCATGCCGATTTGCTCATCGTGTTTTCACTTGCTCCTGCGATTGGCTATGTAATTACTTTGGATTTGGTTTTACTACACTCAACTGAAAACCGCTCTAAATTAAAGAGTGATAGTGATATATGCTAGAGTGTTTTAAGGCCATTTTGGGAAACACTGAAATTCACAAATATTTCCGCAACAATTTTTTCCTGTTTACCCGGCCTTTAAAATATGTTACTTTTGCTTTTTGGGAGTAGGATGGCTATGTGTATCAGTTTCCAAACAAGTACTAAGGGAAGCATTAATTAATGATCAAAGAACACTTTTATAAATCGAAAAATTGTAGATACTTTAGTGTATATCGGCTTCATCGTGTACTGTAGTGTAGAAAAAAAACAGGCGTGTCGTTTCGAACAGGCCTAGGAAGAATGAAAAACGATATGACAAAATCTACGTAACCTACCTTCCATTTCAAAGGAGAATCCCCCATAAGGTAGAACTAGAAATACCAGGCATAAAAAGAGATCCATTGTTGCTTGGAACTCAGGCTGCTAACGACTGTGAAGTTTAGTAGTGGGATTAGCATCTTTAAGGGACCGCTCCCTTGCTTTGACTTGACATGTTTCACTTAAAGTTCTTTGTGAAGCGCAAGACGTGCCAAAAACAGTTTTCCCAGCCACATTTATTTGTTTTCGCTTTGAAAACTTGGTTACACCAGTCCCCAAGCTGGCAAAATATGTACGTGCTTTGAAGACAGATCAATCAACACACAATTAAGATTGATCCGATAGAGGTTGCGGGCAATTTGAAGTGCTTACCTAAGGCCTAGGTGGTCTTAATAGCTAATTTACATTTTGTTACGAAAAGTGAAATGGAAACACTACTTGACTAATCTCTGTTTAAATATTGAATGTTCTTTTATTTCTAAAGGGTACTTAAAACAATAGTTAGTTAAAACAATTGAACTTCACCAAAGAAAAATGCTACTTTTTTCCAAGTTTGTCAATGTAGATCACAGCAGACAAGATAAAACTGCTTGTTTGGTTATGAAAGCAACTTCTGGTGATTTTTGTTTATGCAGCTTTGTCAATGGAAGCAGTTGGGCAATTCCCAGTTCCACAATCTCATAATTAGCTTCTTCCCCTTAGTTACTGTTTCTATGGCCCACGAGCCGCCACTTCTACCCAGGAAAAATCAGAACAAACATGCCAAGCAAGGTTGAATTCAGCGAAATTTAGTCTTTGTAACATTCCCATGACATATCGATTGCCAACTTCGCTTTACGGCGTTGAATTTCTAAGGCATAAAGCCTTTATATTCGCAGACACACACTTATTTCCATCGATTTTTATATGAACTGACGAACTTCGCGCAAATGTGGGATGGTTAAAATCAAACAAATATGCAACAATGACTAACAAACTGTGCATAGACGAAGTCTTCAAGGAAAATATTGCATATAATTTCAATCAAACATCGAGGGAGGAGGCGTACATTGTTTGTAGCCAATTAACAGCCACCAATCGAACATTAACTCCAGACATGCGCAATAGCCATTTAACTTCGTTAATACCTCCAGTCTTCATCTCCTTATGGCTCTTTCAATTCTAAACCTACCCATCTCCCATTCCCGAGCATACGTGGGGAATTTGACTGTGTTTCTGTCCCGGATCAGCAAAGAAACGTTGGGGTGGGGAATTGGTCAAAGAGAGTCAAAATAGCAAAATTTATGAGATATTTTGCACTCGTTCCCAAGCCCCACGAAGGGGCATTTGCATATCTTAGCTGACTCCACGATGGAGCATTTGCAACGTTCTGATTCAAAAATGTCAAATGCCCCACAAATGCACAATCGGATGGGACCCAGGGTAGCCGACTGAGAATTATACCAACAAATCTTCACTCTATTCTGTTCTGGTTTGATAACCAACTCACTTGAGGATCGAAGAAATAACATATTACACCGAAGAATACGTCTAGTGCAAAAAGATGGCTTTCAGTCTTTGGAAAATCTTTATAATATATAGATATTTGTCGTGTTCAACGTGCCAGGTAATTGCACGTCGATCAGAAAGCGAATTTCAAAGTGTACCATTTCGTCAGGAGCACATTTCGTATAGAACTGAGACCTCTGATACTTAAAAATATATTAGATTTATATTATTTACTGTTTGCATGAAGGTAAAGACCAAAATATCGCGCATTTCTCTAATGCCGTAGCCCTGAAATTGTTCATTCATATAGCGCAAATTCTATATGAATATATTCTTGTTGTTAGACTAGTTGTAGCGCAAAGTGCTGTCGTGCAGTTTACAATAATGAGTGTTTGTTATTACTTCCAGAATACAGGCTGTTGTTCCAGGAGACAATCTCCTACTCTTTCGCGAAATAGTTTAATAGTTTTTTCTACGTCCTTCTAACTTTAGTGTAGAAGAGGAAGAAAACAAGGCCAGCGGTTTTATGTTCGGGACGAGGCTGACAGAAGCGGGAGGCGATTACTAAGAAAATAAATATTTAAACAAGCACTGTCAATCGAATTAAACATTCAAGTTTCTTTAAAACAAAACTACCAAATTGAAAATAACACCCTGAGATACGATAGAAGAGAAATACCTGAATTGTAATTCCCTGTTTTTTTATCGCTAGAGGATGGCAGAGATTAAGGTGGTTTACAAAAGCTTATTCTACAAACTTGATTTCGGTTACAGTAAACCGAATTCAAGTTGCTCTAAAAAAATTATTAAAAGCAGTACTTTTCATCCATTCGAATCTTTGCCATCCTTCATCAAAATTTTCTCCAATTTTCTCCAGTATATCTGGAAAGTATACTCTGGTAATCTGAGTAGTTATGTGTGACTTTCGTCTTGAGAAAGTTTATCATTTGGGAGTTGATAGTACCCCTTTAAAGTACGGCAAGAAATGTAAAAGGTGTTAATTTTCTATTCTTCTTTCTCGTATGATCATAAATTCAATAGACCCATTCGAAAAATGGCGTCCAATTTAATTAACTATTGTTTAGGACTGACTAGCCTCGCTTACAAGTTCAAAAGCTTTTGTGTGGACTGACTAGCCTCGTGTTCACATAACCAGGACAATAGCTTTTTAAATTGGACGCCATTTTTCGAATGGGTCAATAGAAGACCATCGAAGTAATGCACTTTCATTAGATAACTTAATTTTGATATTTTAATTTAGTTTCCAAACTAACTAGGGTTTGATTTCAATGAAAATCAACCGTGAGGAAAGTTCTCACATTTGTGATTTAAATATATTTTGTCTTGCCCCTTGCTATTGGCTGGATCAGTGGTGTTTTCTTTAAGTTTTCACAGTAAAAATGACCAACAGCACACCGTTTCCTTTATTCAATTTCTGCTTGTAACTTAGTGACTGAGGACAATCATCTCAGACAGGCTTTTAATCAAAATCATCCGAGAGGACATACTAACCCTAAACCCTAACCTTGCCGCAGTCTATTGTCTTTCCTATAATTCTTACGCGAATCATTACTTAATCATTAAAATCGATTCTACATCAAGTTAATAGGTGAATTGAGTGTTGCGTCTATGAGTTATCTATGAGGTTTCTATTTCCAATATGCTAATTATATGATGTCACAAGAGGCCTAATTTATTATACAAAAACGTTGCTGGAAGAGATAAATGCTTTTTTCTACACATCCATGAGATATTTCGGCCTTATATCAAGCCAAGCGCAAGCACGTGTCAACCGAGGTGAAGCAAACACAAGAAAACGGAACATTTTTTGTCATTCTTATTCCGCACTTAATTATGAATTACCCCCGGGGGGGGGGGGGGGGTACTTACATGAAAAATGGGTATGTATGTGAGGCCAAGAGACTCAAACCCTGACCCTGTTTGACCCAATCCGAGCTCCAAAACCCTGATTGCCCCCTTTTTGAAAAAAAAAACCTTATTGCCCCTTCTTTAAATTGTTTTAAAAACACGGCCGGATATATATCCCGGCCGGTATACCGCGTACCGGGATTGCATGCAAAATACGGAACATTTCAAGTCGGGACGTGGTATTGGGTAAACAAATCAGCAGATGGAGTACATAGATAAGTACTGAAGTACGAATTAGCGGCGTCACAATGTAAGGGAACCTCAGTGCTTGCATGTGGACAGGCGATCAAAATGCGGCAACAGAATGTATTTTTTTTGACAGAGTAGCTAAAAAAGAACTGAACCCTAACTGCCTAAAAAATACTGAACCCCGACCCTGACTGCACCCAAATTATACTCAAATCCTGCCGACCCTGATCTGCCCAAATCAGGTCAAAACCCTGACCCTACCTGCCCAAACTGAGCTCAAAACCCTCACCCACCCGGGCGGCACATACATAATACGTCACAAACAGGAGTACCCCCCCCCCCCCCCCCGGGAATTACCAGCCTTTATTTCTGTTGATTGGTTGATCCAGCGGTACCAGGCTCTGATGGGATGTCTTGTTTTCTAGACATTTACTCAAAGGCAAGTTTGTACAGATGCCTGGGAAAGAAAACAGACTGGTAAAGCAATAACTGGATGAAAATTAATCCGGCTGAAATCTTTAAAAATGTCTCGGCCACTTGATAGATTCAGTTATGATAGTCAGCGTTCGAACTTAAGTTTCATATTACAGTTATTAATATCAGTATGGAAGCATATATGTCGAGCGAATGAATAAGACCTTACTCGCATACCGGCCACTAATTTTCAGTTTATTTTTTGCCATATAGTAGTACAGAAAAGGGTATATATTAATTAGGGACCGGACATTATTTAGCGGTGGGGGGGGGGGGGGGGGGGGGGGCTACTAAATTTGAAGGGGGGGGGGTCACATTTTTATACTCTCCTCTTTTATTGGTTATATATATTTATAGGCTTATCAAAGGGGAGGGTCATTATTTTGTGAGACCAGCGAACTGCAGGGTCACAATTTTTTCGGCTAGCCACAATGCAAATCATGTAGCCCCCTCCCCCCCTACCGCTAAATAATGTCCGGTCCCTTATATAGTATATTTATAAATATCTAGTACAAAGTAAATTATTAGATAAATAAGAAATAATGGCGACGTCACAGGATCCATGAAAACTAATCAAAATTAGAGATTAAATGCCAGAAATGTTACAAAATTTGCAAGATTAATACCTTTTTGTAAGAAACAAACACAATAGTACAATTTTGTAAATTTATTTTGACATGATACTTGCACTTTAATAAAGCCGTACACACATCGAGACCACACGCACACGTAATTTACATAATAGAGTCTAGATTATCTCGTTAGCCACTATTTTAGTAGCCTGCTCATAAATTCGAAGAAAAAAGTAACGTCTGCTTACCCGAGCGCTTAATTAGTTTCCAATATGCACACCTCATTGTGTTATGGACCAATCAGATTTTACCTTCCATATCCTGGAAAGTAACGTATGTTGCATTTAAAAGGTTCAGACAATACATTTGCCATTGACCAATCATAGGAGAGTGTTCACTGCCGCGCCAATTCACTAAAATTCTAACAATGGCTTTGATTGGGCAGAAAAATAAAACAAACGTGCGACGTCATGCTTGCATATTGGAAACTAATTAAGCGCTCGGGTAAGTAGACTACTTTTTTCTTCGAATTTGTGAGAGTGAAATAATACGTCTGCATAGCACGCTACTTTTTTAGAGGTTCCCATTTTTTCCATACCTCGCCACGTCTAGTTTATTAGTGCATTGTCTTTCCAGTAAAGCTTTTTCTTTCAAAAGGATGAGGAAAAGTTGCAAAACAAAAACAAAAGTGCGTGTCTTTGATAAAAGCCGTATAACATAGAGCAGATTTCGTATGAGTGGGACAAACTACGGCATGTCCGTAACCGTGCTGTACTGTGACTCTGTGATTTGATTGGATCAGCAGGACAAAAACAATGGGAAACCATTTCAACGTCACGGCATGCCGTACGGTAACCGTGATGTAGTCAGTGCTGTGATTTGTCCCACTCATACGAAATCTGCTCTACAGTACTTTGCTACTATAAGTGCGTCGTTAATGAGTCTCTTATTCGGTATAGGCTCCAGTTGACCGTACAATATAGAACTAGCACTTAAACGGATGGTTTGGGCAGTGTTTACAACCACCAGTTTATGAAACAGCTCCAGAAAAATAAATGCTTTTCGCTACCGTAAGGACACTTATCACTAGTTTAAATAACGTATCATTTATTGCTAGAATGTTGTGTATAATGTTGTATTGAAACACGCTTAGATTGATTTCTTTGGCGATTTTAAAAGGCAGATTATAAACTTTCTTTAAGTTACACTCGTGAACGTAATCCTAGGGCCCCCCGCGCCTAGGAACTGACTGGACCAGTTCTCACTGAGAACTGACACGTTCCATTTAAGAACTGGCCGGTCAGACCAGTCAGTTCGCGTAAATGGAAAGCCCCCTTAGTCTCTGAGTGGTTGATCGTTCTCATCGAGCAGGTCTTTGATGTAAAGCACGCCTTTAAAGTGCCAATTCTTGTATAAAACTGGAAAACCTTCCATCTTGAATTTTCGGTTACTCCATATGATTTCGTTCTGAATTGGTGGATTTCGTTCTGAATTGAAACAATTGTTTTCAAAAACAAAATAAAATAAAAATCACAAGGAAAAATAAAAGCACTATTTACTGGCCTAGGTGTGTACCCAAGAGCGCAGACAAAGAACCTCTCGGCCGGTAAATGACGTATATAGCGATGTGGTTAGGGCCAACCTCGTCCCCAGGGTCTTCTCGGTCAGATCCAAGATGGCGGCTACTCAGAGAGAAGACCCTGGTAAACGCTGAACTGTCACGTATTCTGATTGGCTCTTCGATTATGACACAAGGGTTGTTCTAGCAATGCTTTTTATTGGCCAAACGGCCTAGTCTGGAGAGGTGAACTTGTATGTAGATTCGATTGCTCAAATTTTATCTATAGAACGATTTTAAATAACCTTAAAACACGTTGTGTAGGTAGAACAATAGATGAAGTGCATTACTGGGTAGTTTTCTGATAAGTTTCATCTATGGGAAAGCCAGGAGAAGCCGTTAAACATGAACATGTACTATCGATCGCTTCGCTTCAACGCTAACGGAACATTAACGGCTTTTTAGGATTCTCTTCTAGCTTAGATACATCCTGGTAGCTTCGTGATACCTTTCCGCGCTGTTTCTTTATCCAAGTAAACTCCATTTCAAGCCATTTAGTAGACCTATTTTCACTGTATCCTACGCGGCGTGGAAAATACCGTTAATCGCTTCTCGCTTACTCCGGATAGGGATACCTATGGTTTGTAGACGTCATGAACTATTCCCATATTTAGCTTGGCCGCCATTTTAGATCGCCAAATCACGTGACAAAATACTCCCAAAATCTGGGAGTATTTGATCACATGATCCAGCCTTTACCAGGGGTCTTCTCTCAGAGTAGTCGCCATCTTGGATCTGACCGAGAAGATCCTGGGGACGAGGTTGGGTTAGGGCTAGATTCCATCAACGCGTCATCTCTCTTAGATTGACTATTATCATCAATGTCAAAATCGCTAGAATTGATTATAATCATCATTCTAAGACAAACCATAACCCGAACTACAAACCAAACCCTAACCATCGGACGAGTTCACGGGTAAACGACGGGTTCTCACTCACCTAGAGCTAGGGTTCACAGGTAAACAAGAAAGGAAGGTAAACGAGAGAAAATTTTTTTTGAGCGCTCCTACTCGGGCTCGAACTCGTAGCCGTTTGCGTGTAGTGCTTGGTAGTACAGACGTCATGACCACTACACTAAATTAAGCGCGTCTACCACCGTTCGGAATTCGACAATTGTTTATCTTTATACTTGACTGGTTTTAACCTCGAGGTTAAATTGAGGATTATAATCAATTCTAGCGATTTTGACAATTGATGATAACTGAGTCAATCTAAGGGAGATACCGTGTTGATTCCATCCGCCAGAAGGACGCAATCCCAAAATGCACTGCAATAAAATACTTCATTGAGAGCAGGAACTGGTGTCTAATGAAGTAACGCCTGCTAATCAAACAACATGCAAGATAAAAGTTAAAAAAAAATCGGTTGTTGACAGCAAATCCCTCGTGGCGTAAGGGATAGTGACGGTTAGGGTTTCTGTTAATCAGATGGGTTATTATTTCGGTTCGAGTCTTCGTGGAGCCGATATTTTTTTATATAGTTGAGGGAAGCGTACTTGTTCGCCTAAATTTCTGAGTGCCGCTTTAGTTTGTACCCTAGAAATATAACATCGAGTAAATTGCAATAGACCATTTTCTCAGGTATGCGCACGCAATATTGGCCCGCCAAATCGCTTTTTGAACAATAGCCGCCAATTTTTGAACAATAGCCGATAATTTGAATAACAAAGGCTGACGCATCAGAACGAGTCTAACAAAAGTTAACAAACCTCACGGCCCGCCAAGAAATACTTCATGTAGGCAGCTTGGATTTAGTATTGGTTGAAATAATAGGGGAGGGTTATAGGAAACCACTACGTGATTGCCCACGTGAAGTATTTACCGGCTCGTCAAGCCTGTTGCGTGCGCATACTTGAGAAAATGGTCTATACGTACTGAGCAGTTTCAGAACGAGTTCACGCGTGCAGAACAAAGGTTTTTATACTCCTTGGATTAAACATGGCCACTGTGTGAATAAGGTCCATTGTCATTAATGTGCCAACCAGAGATCCATTGGTTCCTGACACAAAGCGGCCTTTTGAAATCATGGTTGTACATTAGCATAACAATTGTAATATTTATCAAGTGGAAACGAAACATCACTATATGATCACAAATTTGATGAAAAAAATCAAATGAACTGATTTGCGCAATACAAGTTAACAAATTATTATTATTATTATTATTACTTTTGAGAACTCTGAACAAGAAATTTGAAAGAAACTTAAAGGAATCCCTGGCTGTTGGAACAAGTTGCCGTTAAATTGTTGGCAATATGGTCTAAGTTGAAAATATGTTGACAAAAATGGAAAATATGTTTTAGTTTTTTGAAAAAAATTGGACATGAGTACCAGCCATTTTGGGCATGGGCGCCGCCATCTTGGATCTGATGACGTTTCACGGTGGTCCCTATTGTTAAACACAATAAGCGTTTGTCTTGTAACAATTCACTCTTTTCACCTGGTGGCCATCTTGGATTCAAAGCGAGGCAATCCTTTGTTTTTTCCAGATCAGCCTCGTAGTGAGGGATATTCAAAATGAGGCTCACCTGGCAAAAACAAAGGAATGCCTCGCTTTGAATCCAAGATGGCTACCAGGTGAAAAGAGTGAATAGGGACCGAAAAAGGCTCATACAGGTGTCCATTTTTTTTCAAAAACTATAATACATTTCCCAATGTTTTCAACCTATTTTCAACTTAGACCATATTGCCAACAATTTAACGGCATCAAGGGTTTCCTTTAAAACCTTAAAGTGCCACTACGATCAAATTTTGATATATTAATGTTTTTGCATATTCATAAAGTAGAGTTGATATATTATTACCAGTTCAAATTGTTTTTCTATACGATGAGAGGAAGTCCTATTTTTTTAACTCCGAATATTGAATCCAAACGTTCGTCATTACTGGAGGCCGTTCCCTTCGTTCAGCTTTATACAAAGGTTTATTCAGCGGAAGTGATGTCGTACACTCAACGCTCGCCTGCACAACACAACGCCTTGTGGCATATTTCTACTAAAAACGTCTTCACGTACACAAGAAGAAATGCGAGGCTGGCTACATTTTTATGCACAATATTTCGCGCGACGTGGTTGTCGTGTTAAGTGTAGGATTTTACCGGTAAACTCTCCTAAAACTTTGTGGCTTAACTAGCCCATTTGGGATATTTTTTTACTATTTCGAATATTTCTAACACTGATTGACCTAATGACACTGAAAAAGTGGCAAATCGAAATGGTAAATTTTCGTCGTAGTGGCACTTTAAGCCTTTCGCTCTCAACTGAGAGCTTGATTACAAGTGAGTGCGAAGTTAAGGTCACGCTCGCTTGCAGTCACGGGCTTTCGGCCAACGTAACTGCAAGGTGTTGTCCGAAATGCGGGGGAGTTGGTATCGGCCCCCGTCACGGTTCAAATCAGGTTGGTTAATCCGGATGTAACTGACTTCTTTGACTCCGCGCTCACACGGTCGAAAAACCTTACATTTACCTATACTGATGAGTCTTCATCATTGTATAATATTGTATACTATTATTACTATTATTTTGTTATTATTAGTATTAATATTATTATTATCTATATCTACCCATACAAACCTATTAATAATAGTCCAATTCGTAGTTCATTTTGAAACGTAACCAAGCCATGTGAGGTTAAGGCTTGGTTACCTTTCAAGAACTACGTACCGCCATTTTGAAACGTAACCAAGCCTTTTGTGATGAGATTTGATGATCTGAGGGCATCTCGTAATCTAGCCACTTCTAAGCATATTAACGAAACAGAGGATTAGACCATAGTTAATAGAGTGGAATGGTTATGAAACCCGGCAAATTTCAAAAGGGCTAACAAAGGCGCTGCGATTTATGTTGGAAGGGGGCAAGACAAAAGATTGTGCAGGGTCATAGTTCATTAGCGTCCCCTGAACGACTGAACTCACACGTTTCTATTGGCTGATTGATTAACACATTGGAATTTCTATTGTGTTTTGTGCAGGATCACTGTCGAAAAAAGCTAACAAAGACATATAACAAAGAAGGTCGCTGGGTTTCATAACCATTCCACTCTATTAATTAACAATTAGACCCGCAGCCCGAATGGGCTACGAGTCAATAGCTCATGAGGCGCAGCCGAATGGGCTATTTAACTCGTAGCCCATGAGGGCGAGAGGTCTAATTGTTTTAGTATAAACTAACTAGTCGGACAGTAGAAAATAATAGAAAGAAACAAATTGAAGTTGAAAACATTGAATTGTTTCGTGAAAATGCGTGCGGATTTTCTCCACCATGGGCTATCACAAATAGACCTATAGTAGCGTAGCCAATCAGAATGCAGGATTCGTAATAGTCCACTAGTTGGTTTATACTAACTATGATTGGACAGAGCATACAAAGGACATTCCCAGCCCGAAATGGAATGTGGTTGGCGGTGCAATTCGTTTGTTTTTGGGTAAGACTCTGACGAATGATTAGAATGGTTGTGTAGCATTGATTTTTGTATCATGCACACTGTAGTTTCTTTTATCCATTAGGTAGTATAACCACGATCCATTTCGGGTTGAGAATGTCCTATGTACGTTCTTTTGTCCGTCACCTGAATACTCTCTGAACACAGTATGTTTATCTTATGACTACTTTAGAAAACGAAAGCTCTCTCAAGGGCACCCAACGAGTACTTTTTGAAATTCGTTTGAAAGCAGTTGTATGCAGCTCCTCTAGCCATTTTAAGGCGCCTACTATGTATTTTGGTGTATTCTAGAAAGCTATTAGCTGTTCGGATTTTCTAGGTGGAAATCGCGTCAACCGAAAATACTATGGCAAAATATTCCCGGCCTACGAATTTTTTAGTAGCCTAGAACATAAACAAGAATTTCCTAGCCCAAGTAACTTCATGTTGCAAAGTTTTGTGGAGGTACGAATTGTTTAGGGGTTCTTTTTTCCTTTAGGCAATTCTTTTAGGTGATCTCCATTTGCTAAAGGTTTATTCTTTCGGAGTTTAGATGTCAGAATTTCTTAGAGAATGAAAATATGTTCTCGATAACTTTAGGTGGCCGCTTCACTAAATGATTTGTGATAATATGTGTTTTTTTTCCCATTCCAACCAATGTTTTTTTCCGGATCGTTCTGACTCTATTGATCAGATGAAAACGTACGAATATTTTAGGGGAAACCTTTTAGTCTCTCTTTTCTTCTATAATTTTCTAGGGATTGAAAACAACTTTTCTAGCCAGTATTTCAGAAAACAATTTGCTAGGGTCATTTTTTTCTATTCCGAAAGTTTTAGGCTAACTTACTCTCCTGAACAGCTTTTTAACCGAAAACTTCGTTGGGTGCCCTTGCTCTCTGGCTGTTTTAGTATTCAAAGTGTACGCAATAGTCACTACATGTGCAATTTCCTCTGCTGGAAGATCTCGCATTATTGGTTTCGTCATGTCGTATGCTGATTTTTAGTGTGGACAGATGTGATGTCGGATTCGATTCCTCCTTTCCAGACTACACGTAAATGGTGACCCAAAACTCGATATAAAATGACAGACAAACCATTAAAACTCCTCTGACCTTTTGTATGGCGGCATAAAACCAAAACCCAAAGCCCATGAATACATTTTTTCCTCAGCTCCCTCCTAGTGTATACAAATAATACAGAGACCTCTTATTCCATCCTAATATATTAATAAGTTTCCATGCAGAAACCCAGGAAAACAAATCCAGGGCTTCGGTTTTTTTAATGAAAACAGTCCATTTTATATTTCATACTGGAACACATATTCGCCTGATGATAGAGTGAGTAAACAGAGCAAGTCAACAAGTCGCCTAGAAACATATCAAAGCATGCAAAGCAAACTGATCAGTTTCTCATTTCACTGATAAAGGACGCTCACTTGAATAAGAAATTGTTTTATTCTTGCACCTGCCTCTCACATCGAATATGAGGTCCTTACTACAAGATTACAAACCTAAAATTTCCAATTCGTAAACTGAGGGATATTATCCGATTATGAAAAATGATTAGGCTAAAGAAATAAGGTTCAAATGATGTTTTGCCACAAGTGAAAATAGAGATGGCATCGAAAATCTGACTTGGGGCGCTTCCGGTTTACACGAACCGGCTGGTCTGATCGGCTAGTACCAAAGTAGAACGCGTCAGGTCTAATAACTGTTTCGGGACCAACTGGTTCCACTCAGGAAGGAGAATTAGCCAATTCTGTTAGTTCTGTTTCACAGTTCATACAATATGGCCGCCACCTCCTCTATCGCCACCAGCTTCCTAATGCATAATGGCGGACATTTCGTTTTGCACCAGGCCATCCAGTTCCAAGCACCCAAGCGGCCGGACAAACGAAAAGAGCCTTGATCTCGTTTGGCTAATACCATTCTCAGCTGCCGTTCACTCGGAAAATCGAACCATTTATAGACTTTGTAGCCTGCGGAAGCAGGAATTGCCTTTGGTCCTCGAATAGAGAGGGTCCACAATAGGGGTTCTTAAATCCCGCAATCCCGACAATTTTCTCTCTCAATCCCGCAATCCCGCAATATTTTATCTCGAATCCCGATCCCGAAACATAATTCTCTAAAAATAAGTTGCGATTGCCAGTAGTTGCGATTGTTCCTTTCGTAGTTGTTTTAATTACGCGACGGTTTGTAATCGTGTCTCGTCTGTCCACAGGTAACCCAAGCACTGTAAGTGGCAATATTTACTAACATTTGTATGGGAATTTTTAGTCTTGGATTTTCAAAACTAATATTGAATAAAAAGTGAGAATACTTACAGGATTGTGTTTTTTCGTCCATGGGCTGTGTGTCGTTGCAATTTCAGCATTTTGGGCGCGTTTTTACCCCACACAGCCCAAGGACAAATAAAAACAATCCTGTAAGTATTCTCGCTTTTTATTCAATATTAGTTTTGAAAATCAAAGACGAGATATCGCATACAAATGTTAGGAAATATTACCACTTACAGAGACTGGGTTACCTGTGGTCTGTCATTATACTTGCAGCCTTTTTGATTTATTGACATCTAGTCGACCTCGTTTGCTGGCACTGAGATAAGACAAGACAAATTACCGCCAGAGATTTGTTAACGTCCTCAGTATCTCAGTATACGTAGATATTTTTCTTTGGATCGAACCCAGAGCCTTACGGTGCATGAAACTTTAAATGTATACTCTCTCGCCACGCAAAACGTCGCGGCTCTCGACTATGCCCTCAAGCCATACACGGTGTTTACAGTTAATACTATATCTGTTCCTCTATCATAAAGATAATAAACATTCCACGTGATTACACCTAGTATTCTACTCTGACTACGGATTTTTATTCGGAACGCACTGTTCATCTGATTCAATTAATCTAAAATCAAAGCATCAACCTATTATTGAAGCGAATGGTTCTACCAAACCTGGACACTGTCCCAAACAGAAAATTATTTAACTTCACGACCGGTTTCCTCTGCCGTTTCTTGACTTTCTTCCGTTTCTGGCTCAGTTTCCTCCTCACTACTCGAGTCGTACTCTTCTTGTTCATGGACTTCATGACCTATACATGTGCGGACATAAGTGCTTCTTCGACACCGTTAGGGGCACATACTTCATCGAAGCACCTGGCTCGAATGATCTCGTGTACATGTAATCAGGAAGTGCCCCGGCTCTTGCCATGGTGGTTTCCTGTCTAACCATGCGCTAACGTACAAAGGACCCATACGCATGAGCCCACTCCCTCATACGCTGCGTGTCTTCTAGAGCAATTGCTGCGAGGGGAAGTGTGGCTGCATAAGTGGGATTTCAGAAAGTGACATGGCGCGTTCTGGGACAGGGTAACTGATGATTTGGGATGCGTGTAGTAAAATGCGGCCCAATGAGTAGTTTTCTTGGGCTTTCCTTTACTGCGTTGCCAAAATTCCTTGCATAATCCAGCACAGTGCACAAGGGATCTTTATGGTTAACCACTGAGTGCAGGTTTTCGACATCCAGTGTCATACAACTGAGGAGGTTTGCCGCATTACATTGAAGTGTTGCTAGGACTTCATCAAGCAGTTCGATACCACTTTTCAGCATTGCAACCGATCCCACAGTCTTAGACGCCACGTTGTCTTGGGGTCCATTGAGACTTGGGTAACTTGAGAATCGCATCTCTGATACCAGCCTCATTTTGCCGTAGTAGTAGTAGAAATTTGTCAACTAGTGCAGCTGCCTCCCGGGGGGGGGGGGGGGGGGGGGGAGGGTACTTACATGAAACATGGGTATGTATGTGAGGCCAAGAGACTCAAACCCTGACCCTGTTTGACCCAATCCGAGCTCCAAAACCCTGATTGCCCCCTTTTGGGGAAAAAAAAAACCTTATTGCCCCTTCTTTAAATTGTTTTCAAAACACGGTCGGATATATATCCCGGCCGGTATACCGCGTATCGGGATTGTATGCAAAATACGGAACATTTCAAGTCGGGACGTGGTATTGGGTAAACAAATCAGCAGATGGAGTACATAGATAAGTACTGAAGTACGAATTAGCGGCGTCACAATGTAAGGGACCTCAGTGCTTGCATGTGGACAGGCGATCAAAATGCGGCAACAGAATATATTTTTTTCGACATAGTAGCTAAAAATAATGAACCCTAACTGCCTAAAAAATACTGAACCCCGACCCTGACTGCACCCAAATTATACTCCAATCCTGACCCTGATCTGCCCAAATCAGGTCAAAACCCTGACCCTACCTGCCCAAACTGAGCTCAAAACCCTGACCCACCCGGGCGGCACATACATAATACGTCACAAACAGGAGTACCCCCCCCCCCCCGGGAGCTGCCTCTCGCAGACTACATATAGTGTAGAAGAAGAGGCTGAACAGGAGCATTTTAATACTAAGTCTATTCGATATTTTCTTTTGGAAGACGCCGCACGCAGGCATTAGAATTAGACTGCGAGCAGTCCTTTTCTCTACATTCGGACATCGATATGAGCGCGCCAAGTCAAAGTTTAGGACGCGTTTGAGGAGGGAGAATGGGGCGAGAACTCGCCCCCATTTTCCCTGACTTCGCTCAATATCCAAATGAAGGACAAAGTAGGGACTTAGGGTGCTTCCTTTACACGAACAGAGTGGTCTGATAGGCAGTTTTCAAATGGAACGCGTCAGTTCTAAGAACTGGTTCAGAACAGATTGGCTACTCAGGGAGGAGAACTATGAAGTTCTGCCAGACTGAGTTCTATCCTACAACGCATACAATTAGGGACGTAAGAAACCATGACGGCATAAAACAAGTTTTAATTTAAAAAACACAATAACTGCACGTGAAAATGCATGCAGTCGTAAACGATTTGACTGTTGTTTGCAAAAACACAACTTGAAAACGTCGAGTTTTACGTCTATAAAGAGCGAACCTTTCCTTTTCTACAACAAGAGCCCTGTCCAAATCGGACGGATAAATGGAAAACGCCTTAAGAATAAAAATTTATCGGGTGAGTGGGCTTCCTGTGCATGAACTCTCCCCTTTTGCAACAGGAAGCTCAATTTCTTATTTTACTAGAGATGCTTGGGCGAGTGTATTAAAATGACGACGTACCTTCGTATGGCTCGTTTGACAGTTTGCGAAATTCCCCCTTTCACTCATGATCACTGATTAATTTTTTGGACTCATGTGTCATGTCGCGGCAAAGACCAAACAAGGATTTACACACTGAATTGATATTTGACATACAATGTTTTTTTCCCGATTTTGGGTTAGTTTTAGCCGTTTTCTTTCGACTATCTTGGGCACTGATAGTCATCTTACGTTAGAGTTATAGACGTAATAGAGTCGACTTGCATGGAACTACACGTGCAGACTGCTGTAAAATCTTAAACCCTACCCTGGATGCCAGAGGTTCTATGATTATAATGCCCTCTCTAAGAAAAAGTCAGCCAGAAGACCGAGCAGCGAAACGATGAGAAGGCGGAATATTCTCTGGCACTATTGGCGGCTTTTGTACCCTGGGTGCCAGAGGTTCTACTAGAAGGCTTCTCGTCGATCCTAAACTTTGGCTTAGCTAGAGAGGGCAGTAGAACCTCTGGCACCCAGGGTACGGCTTTTGGCGCTCCAAGTACGAATCTCACTTCCATGCCAGACTAATCCCTCCTTTTGATTGACACCTGAGAAACCAGTGAAATGTTCTTTTGACTACACCGGTGTTGACCACGTCGGGTTTTATTATTTTCTCTGATAGATAAAGCGAACTATAAAGTAAGACAAATAAGCAGGTCGCGAAAATCCCGAATCCCGCCTCTCGGTGCCTCTATTTCCCGTATCCCGCAGCAAAATTCATCTATATCCCGCGTCCCGTCAAAAGTTGAAATCCCGAAATCCCGCCTCATTTTCTTTCATATCCCGAATCCCGTGTCCAAAAAATGCCCAATCCCGCATCCCGTAAAACCTATTGTGGACCCTCAATAGAGACGGCTGTTTTCGCAGGCGAACAACTATGTAAAAAAAAATCGTTGAATGTTTTACAGACTTTCTTTACAAAATGTCTGTGAATGTACAACTTTACAGAAATCTTTACAGAGTAGAACATATAAAATGTTTGTAAAAAATTCTGTAAATTTGTACATTCACAGATATTTTGCAAATATTGTTTTCTGTAAAATGTCTGTAAAATACTCACATTTTACAAACTTTTACGTAATCCTTCAAAGACTGTAACTGGTTCGATATTTCCAGTGTTTGTTCAGAAAGTCGAATCCTTTTTAGCATTTTAAAATCTAAGGAAAATGAGCTGAGATATTAAAACGCACGCAGCTTGCAAGGTCTAAACAACCTTTTCCAGTTATATACTAATCAGAATCAACAATAAAAAAAATCCAGAAAATCAAGTTAAGAATAATGAAAGACAGCGGAACAAGCCAACGACACTTGACGTCAATAGATTCCACTTTCAACTCGATGTGGAAAATATTCTTGACACACTGTGACATGGGCATCTTGTCATCACCTCTGACAGCATTGCCGAGATTTTCCGTATCCTGCAAAACATCAAAAAGTTTCAGGTTCAGTGTATTTGCAGTCCAGCACTTGGCACTTGGCAAGTTCCTTAAGGGGGTTATGTATTGCGCATGTATGAATTCATCGTTCGATTGGTGGCTGTAAATAGGACATTTATCGATTATGGTGTCATTTTACTACAACTACCAAATTCTCTTTTCAAATTCTTTTTCTCATTCAAACTTCGCAACTCCTTTGAGAGTTCCGAGACAATGGTCTATATTAAACAAACGAAAGGATCCGCGCAAAGAGTTCTGGTAGTTTTAGTATATGACGTCATGACAAATGTCCTACAAACAGTTGAAGTCCCCTCGGCTCAAAGCTTGATTGAAATGATATCCATTTTCCTTGAAGATTATTTCTATACACAGTTTGTTAGTCATTTTTGGACTTTGGTTTAATTTTCACCATCCCACATGTGCGCGAGGTATGTCAGATCATATGAACATCGCTGAAAATAACTGTGTCCTTGACACAAATTAATGAATTAACTAGTTGTATTTGTGTTGTTCTTGACGGTTAATAGGTCAAGTCAAGCTGGCTTCTGTTGGTACTGCTCACTACCAAGGTTTATACTCTTATCACTCTGAACGAGCATAAAACATTTAATAGCTAAACTGCATTAACACAAACAACTGATCAGGGGCGGGCATCTCGTTTATTGATAATTGTCGGACACGTATAATTACAGCAGTATATAATGTTGGCCAATCACGTCTGTATAGATGTGTAGTTAGTACATTTCTTCTGTTCTCAACATATGTCCTGAAGAAAATTTAGGTATCAAGGTAGAGAAACGGGCATTCCCTTTATGTAAGACGACACGAATTTTTACCAAAAATACAATAGAATACAACACAATACACTTCAATACAACAATAGAACGCAACACAATACAATACAATACAATAGAATTTGGTAGCAATTCGTGTCGTCCTACATGAAGGGATGGCCGAGAAACGCCTTCGAATGATTCTTACATATTAATCACTCCTCTTTATACACCCTCAACGTTATCCCAACGGGATTATGTAACTTGTTTATATAACATAACAACATTCTGCATTAATTCCTACCCACTTGTGTACATTCCGTAACGCTACTAAATAGATTTGTTTTCATCGTCTGTGGTTCATTTACTCTTTTCTGATTGGCTGAGCGGTTATCGACTAAAAAGGGCATTTGCAGGAAACAGTTACGTACCTTCGACAGCTTCGATGATGAATGAATTGAGCTCGTGATCCCAAGGGAAATACTTTTTTGGAGGGCAAACAAACTTCAACAATGCCGTTTAGGTAAGATCAACAACAGTCCGGCCATCCCTTCATGTAGGACGACACGAATTGCTACCAAATTGTATTCTATTGTATTGTATTGTGTTGCGTTCTATTGTTGTATTGAATTGCATTGTGTTGTATTCTATTGTATTTTTGGTAAAAATTCGTGTCGTCCTACATAAAGGATTCGTATTCGAAAATTACCGCTGAATACGATGACTGCAGACGCATGTATACAGGGTTGGCCTCGTTCTTAAGTTAAACATTCATAATTACCAGCAAGAAGGTGGGCTATTCACAACTCTGCGTATTTTTGCAGTTTCGCGTTTTGCACCTTCTCGCTGGTATTTATGAATGTTAAAAATCAGACTGTAGTCATCGCATTCATTCGAATAAGAACCTGGACTACTGGTTGGAGGTGGAATTAAAATAGCATTTACAAACAGGTTTTGCTAATAACACCACCGATCTCGTACAAGTGCGTTACTCAATGAAGTCAGATATTTTTTGCCCTCCAGTATAACCGCGTGATTGCAAAAAAGGCCATTCATTAGCACAAAAACTATCAGAAGTCCCCTAAACCGATTACGAGCACTGGGTCAATCACCGTTTCTAGGAAATTATCCACCCACCCATCCCTTGGGTATATACATGTGTAATTAATGATTAACCATTAAATTTAGTGGGGAGGGGTGGGGGATCAATCACGGTTCCTGGGAATCTATCCACCCACCCCTCCCTTGGGTATATACATATGTAATTAATGATTAACCATTACGTTTAAGGTGAAACAGGGGGTATATGGTTTGAATAGCTCTCTTACCTCATCCTTGAACTTTTCCTCATCCTTCGCCATCTCAAGGTCAATCTTCTCCCTCATCGCCTTCTTCCGTGTCTCAAGGTTGTCACAATAGTTGACAACTGCATACTCCACCAGTGCTCCGAACACGTAGACGAGCCCAGTCATTAGGATCCAATCACTATATTTGGTGTAGGTTACTTTAGGCAGGGACGACCGCACTGCAGCCGACAGGGTTATCATGGTCAGTACCTACGGTAGATAATAATTCATATTGTTACATAACCATAAGTTTTTCAGACACGCGTACGCTCTCATTGGCTGGTTCAGGGTCACGTGACAGTCATCAAAATCCAATGTATCCCGCGCCACCACGTGATCACATCGTGACAGAAGATGGTGTGATGTGTCGCGCGCACCACTGGCTAGCTAAAGGCGGGAAATATTTGGTTACCAAAACGTCTAGGTCTTCATCAAAAGTAGCCTGCTATGCAGACGTATATTTTCAGCACGTCTGTTTTATTTTTCTACCTAATCAAAGCCATTGTTAGAATTTTAGTGATTTGGCGCGCCAGTGAACACTCTCCTATGATTGGTCGATGGCAAATGCATTGTGTGAATTCCTTTTAAATGTAACATTACGTCACTTTCCAGGATATGGAAGGTAAAATCTGATTGGTCCATAACACAATGAGGTGTGCATATTGGAAACTAATTAAGCGCTAGGGTAAGCAGACGTTACTTTTTTCTTCGAATTTATGAGAGTGAAAAAATACGTCTGCATAGCAGGCTACATCAAAAGCTGACTCGACTCCGTCTCGGAGAACATCGAGGGCCAGTCATTAAGTGTTTAATATATTATAACATCATTCGACTCATTTGACTTCTGGTAGACCCTTCTCCAGTATGGCCGCCATATTAGCTAGAAACAATTGGTTTTACAAGGTCAGCCTCGAACTGAGCAGTCAGAACGGAGTTTATTCTAGCAAAAACAAATATTTGTATTCTCCTGGGTCTCAACATGGCCGCCACGCGAGAAGAGTCAAATAACGGTCTGAGCATGCGCTGTAAGATGAACTCTATTTCGCTGCAACCAATTTTAACATGCGCACTACTGAATATTTGTTTCTGAAAATGGCTCGATTCGTAGCTGACATTCAGGCTGCTCGATCCCCTGAGTTGTCACATGTTCAAATTGAAAATAATCAAGAAAGAGCACAAAACGTAAGGGAAAGGAAGCCATAGATAAAATAGTTATTGAACTCGGCTACCACAAATTAGCATAACCAAGCCACCGACTATCGGCAAACTCGCAATCTGATTGGCTACGTTACGAAGCCACCGACTATCGGCAAACTCGCAATCTGATTGGCTACGAAGCCACCGACTGTCGGCAAACTCGTAATCTGATTGGCTTCGCAGGCACCGTCTATTGGCGAATCCTTGTTCACGTCATTGTTCACATTTTTTGCCTCATTAGCATAAATTAAACTTCAAGCCACAAACAAACAGACTACATCAGTTGAAAGAGAATTTTAAACTTAGTGGTCACCGAAAATTTGAGATTGATGATGTTAAACTATTTACGGAGAAATTAACTTTTAAAAACTGTCAAATGGGCAAGAGTTGCTAACAGCCATACATCAGTTTGTAAATTTTAAGATTTTAACACTCATTCCTCAAAATATATTTATCATAAAACTCTCAAATTTTCGGTGATTATTAAGTGTGACAAGCTCTTTAGATTTATGTTTGTTTGTATGTACGTCGCTTGAATTTTGATGTATGCTAATGAGGAAAAAACGTTAACAAATTAAGATTCGCCTAAGGATGGTTTCACTCAATTCCCAGAGATTCAAATGACAAAGGGCACGGCGGCCATGTGCAACCATCAATAGACAGCCATCTATAGACTTCCGAACAAGGAGGGTGCGCAGACAAAAATCAACTAGCAAATGGCTTATTTTCCCACGTTTTCACATATTTTTCTTTAACTATATAAATCGGCAGCTAAGTTGGAAAGAACCGTTACTTGGTTATGCTAAAACAATTAGATTTCTCGCTCTTGGTTTTTACCGATCCAGTTTGATAGTTTACTCATCCGCCAGAAACCTCGAGCTCGCAGTCTAATACTCCAGTTTCCTATTCGAAGATTACCGCTGAATGAAATGACTACAGACGCATGTACTCAGGCTTAGCCTCATTCTGAAGTTAAACATTCATAAATACCAACGAGAAGGTGGGCTATTCACAACTCTGCGTATTGTTGTAGTTTCGCATTTTGCACCTTCTCGCTGGTATTTAAGAATGTTTAACTTCAGAATGAGGCTAACCCTGAGTACATGCGTCTGTAGTCATTGCATTCAGCGGTAATTTTCGAATACGAAACTGGTCTACAAAAACTCATGAATAATTAATGAGCATTTTGTCCAATCAGATGAAGCAAATCAGTCACGTGCATGCTCCTTTATACCTGATAAAATCTCATCATTCTAAAAGGCCCGCGGAGGGATTTGCAGGGGTTAACGGGGTTAATGATTGAGACAATGGAATTTCTATTGATGTTTCAGCTTTCTCATTGAATTGCTAATTAGATGAACGTTTTATATGAAGAATACTAATGAACATGAAATTTTATATAAAGTTTCATCCTAATTAAGAATTCATTGATAAAGACCCAAAAATAGCAAAAAGTACACGGAACATAAGGTACCTAGATAATAAATTTTGCACTAAATTATCAGCAGACTACCGAGATACACAGATAATATTTTTAAAATGAAGTTATCCAACTACCATTACTTGTTTACCGAGCCACTGTTTAGTTCCAATTATGAAACCAAACTCAAAGCCGTAAAATAATAAAAACGTGCATTAAACTTACATATTTTGTGCCGGAGTCAAAAATGTAGAGTCTGCCATCATGTCAGTCACATCGCTTTCCAAGTCTTGAACTTTATCGAGGTAAGCCACGACACCAAATCCTTCAAGTGCATTGCGAAACGCCGCTTCAAACAACACGGTATGGTAATTTCTTCATGTCATTCCCTTGAGATGTTCCGCGTAATTGCAGGCGGTGATTACTCGAATATTTTGCATTGCGTTGTGAATACAAAGGTTCAATGGTTCATTAAGTAACTATTCCCTTGAGATGTGCGTCTTTCTTTCATTGCATTCTTAAAGCGTTTTTGAAGCCGTTTAAAACACTCACAGCACGTGTTTTATCAAGTCTAAAAATTCTAAAAACTTGATAAAACACTGCTGTTCGTGTTTTAAACAGTACTTAAAAGACTTAAACATGGAAGCACAAACACATACCGTAGTGATACACAAGGCAACTCTTGCTGGGGCAACTTTATAGTTGATCCAGAAAGATACCCACGACAAAGCAACGATGAGAACAAGAGGAACATAGGTCTCTGTAAGAAACAGGCTGATCCTACGCTTGAACTGAAAAGCGAGGGACAGACGGGAGTAGTTTCCTGGAGGAATAAGAATTCAGTCATTACCTTAAAGGAGAACTACTGTCAAAGGAGTTTAGCCGGCTTTAAGTGTCTTTAAATAAAACTCTGAAAACTCTGAATTTCTTACGGAACCTGAAACCACCATAGGGGCTGATCAAAGCCAGGACCCGGCTAAACCACAGATCGAATTGGAATTCAGCGTGTTGGTTTTTGTGGAGGGAGGAAAACCAGAGGACCCGGAGAAAAACCCTCGGAGCAAAGACGAGATACCAACAAACTCAACTCACATATGTCTGGGGATCGAACCTGGGCCACAGAGGTGAGAGGCGAAGCGCTTAACCACTGCGCCACCTCAGCTCCCCCGGCTCTAAATCACGGTACAGTTGTTCGGAGCAAGGGTAACTTTATCCCTAATTGGCTTTGATCAGCCTCTCATGGTTGTTTCAGGTCCCGTCAGAAATTCAATTCAGGGCATGGCGGCCATGTTGGTGCCTCTACAAAAGAAGCTAACGAGGAATCCATTGTTTAAGGGCACCAACATGGCGGCTATGACTTCAAGTGAAAGCCAGCAATATTCTTTTCGGATTAACATTGCCCGGCGTGTTTTAACTTGAAAGTCCTTAATTATGTCAGTATTTTTAATACAGGCTGCGCATGCACAGATGTACACAAAGAAAGCAGTGGGTTAATTGAACGTTATGTTGACGACGTGGGGAGGGAGTGGTTGTCACTGTCGGTCCTCTTAATTTGTCTCCAACCCTCACCTAATAAAAAAAAGACACTGCGGCAAAACGTTATGCTCCGCTGGCCGAAAAAAACGAAGGCTCTGGTTTCAAATACAAATTTCCGAGGGCTTTAACTTTTTTAGTAAATAATTGTATAACTTAGTAAACTCACAGTGAATTACAAATTAAGAAAACTTCGACCTGTTAAATTCTTAGGCTTAGCTTTTAAGTAGTTTTCTTGTTTTTCGCGAAACATTTCATGTAAATAAGCATACGTACTTAAAATTAGAAACAGGGCTGATTGCGTCTGTTTTCGTTTAGTTTCGGCGGGAACTGGGCAGATCAGACGCGTACGGCTCATCAGCAGCGCCTGCACTCAAAATCAGGACACGGCTATAACCACAGATCGAATACTGAATGTGTCCAAAACCTCTGCAAATTGAAGCTTTGCAATATGTAACAGTTACAGTTTAGTGTGAATACCTGAGGAGTAAGAATCCATGAACTCCTTGCCATTTACACCGATCAGATCCATCTGTGGTAGATTTATTGACGGTGACTTGGTCACCGAGTCTGAATCTCCAAATTTCCACTTAAGCAAAACGTTTTGCGCGGACCCAGAATCTGAAAAAAGTATAATAAAAATCGTACAGTGATTAAGTTATCTGTTTCTCATGTTAAAAACCCCGAATTTTAACGGGACCTGAAAAACCCAACACGCTAAATTCCAATTCGATCTGTAGTGGATTAGCCGGGACCTGGCTTTGATCAGCCCCCATGGTTGTTTCAGGTCTCGCTAGAAATTCAGAGTTTTTTTAAACAACCATAGGCGGGCTGATCAAAGTCAGGACCCAGCTAAATTCAGTCTATTTAATTAAAAAGATAGCAAAACATTTTTTTTGCCTTTCCTACAATACTCTAGAGCTAATCTATTCGTTGTGCCGCTTGTACAAGAACGAAAAACATCCCACTTTTGAATTTGGCATCCAAAAATACTCAGATTCATATGATAGAGTTCTAAAGTGATGACGTCACACTCATATGCAAAAAAATAACTATTAGGATTTGTTATCTAAACCAATGTTACAGAAAGTCCTAGTTAAAACGAAGTCTCGCTAAGATTTGAGATCGTTTGAGAAAAACGACAGCAGAAATACCCCATACAAAGTCTGTTTCCAAACGCTTTGGAACCAGTGAAAATCTACAGACTCTGTATGGCCGAAGTTTGAACTTTAAATTCATTATCTCTGCGCGTGTTTATGGTTGTAGAGACTTGAGATTTGCACATATCCTAATCGAAGTATGCTCAATCTGACTGGGTGGTTTTCATAACTATACTGTGAAATTCATAATATGATGACGTCACACTTTATAACTCTAAATATGGTGCTGAAAGACTCACAGCTCATGATATGCAGATAACACGTCTGGCTGTCCATTGGGTATTTCCTCAGATCCATTGGACATATTCCCGTGAGCGATATCCTGAATATTAAAATAGATTATATAAAATGATGAGAAGTTGGGTATATACTTCATGGTAGTGTTTCGTTCTATATAGTCTCCGTGCATAATACTGTAAAACAGTAGAGAAAATGATTATGCAGGGAGACTATATGGAACGAAACACTACCATGAAGTATATACCAGAAGTTGTCTTCATGATTCAATTGGCATATAGAAGAAAATATGACTGGAACTCGATATTCAAAGATATTCACTAAAACAGCATATATCCTCGGTCCAATTTGAACTTCGAATCTGAAACAGGTTTACATTTTTGGATCAATCAAGATTTGCAGTTCGAGAACGAAATTGTTTCACAAAGGAAGCACCTTCTACTGAGTTATTTTAAGACCCTGAGTGTTAGTCCGGCCGGGGTTTTGAAACCCCGACCTCCAGCACGACAGACCGGCGCTTAACTACTGAGCTAACCGGGAGGCGGTAATTACCGGCTTAAGGTCGGTAATGAGCTCCTCAGTGGTCGGTCCGTTATTGAGCCAAATTTTGCACGAGGTCTGTACGGACCAAGGCCGACCTGGTAAATAGCATATACGTAATATATATAACATTATGGTATATATTTTTGATTTATATTTATATATGTTGAGGGGGCTCAAAGTTTCAGTTGCAAGTTCTGCTGCATACCTCATACTGAGGTATACTGTTCCATTAGGCCAGATCTTCACTAGATAGTTATCTTTGGTAACTTTATGTACTGCAGATGACTTCTCATTGGTGAAGAACGTATCAGGAATCCAGATATCACTCAGCATGTCTCCTTGAACGATGAGAGCTTGGGGCATGTCAAACTTTAGCCGTTGGTCGTTCCATGTTTGCCGGTAGTATATCAGTAAACGGTAGTCCTGTAGTTCAGATAAAACACCATTTATATATATATCAGTCTTGACAGTTTTATAATAGACCAGTTCGCGGTTTAATAATTCCGACATTTTGAAAGGGTGCAAACATGGCGCGAGATTCGGTGTTTTCCGATGCCAAATAAAATCCGTAAAATCCGAATTTCTGAAAATATTCACTGTCTGCGAACTTAAGATACCCGGTAAAAGATTAACTGATCACAATTGAGGGATGTAGTTGTGCTGGGAAGCGTGCAATCATGTTCTCAGTTTTCCCTACATTTGTCTGTAAATTTGAATATTTCAGAAATTCGATTTTACGGATTTTATTTGGCATCGGATTCCCAAACAAACACTGTATTACGCGCCATGTTTGCACCCTTTCAAAATGTCCCACGTGATTGCATTCCTACAAAAAGCCCGCTCAATCATTCTTCTAGACCTAGATGTACGTGGCTGAGTATCGACTGGGAAAACTATGCAGTGGTTGTTCGACTCCAGTGATTCGATGAAGAGTACAAAACGGCGACATTTTTATCAACAGTCGGCGAAGATGCACAAGAGATATACGAAGGCCAGGTATGACCTTTGATCCAGCTCAAAATTCAAGAAAACTCGAATCAGTTATGAAGAAACTTTCGAAAGGTATGTATTTAAAAGTAGAGATCAAAAGGAAGGAGAAACCATTGACCATTATGTCTCAGCGCTTAGAACTCTGGCAAAATCATGTAATTTCTGTCATTGTTTGCAAGACACGCTGCTTCGTGACAAAATTGTACTTTGCGTGCGAGACCCTGCCTTGAGAAAGAAGTTACTCCAAGAAAGAAACTTATCCCTTACCAAGCCGATAGATATATGCAAAAGCGGGGAAACCACAGCGCAGCACCTAAAAAATTTCTCGGAAAAGCATGTAGAGTCAAATGAAATTCATGCAATTAAGCATCGAGAGGGGAAAATGAAAGCTAGGGGAAAGCATGACGCTAGAAAATACTGCAGGGGAACCCACGAGCATAAACGTGAACTTTGTCCAGCTTATGGCAAAACATGCAGTAAATGTGGGAAATATAACCATTTCGCTAGAGTCTGCAAGCAAGATAAAAAGCGCGAGAATCGCCGGCAGCGCATCCACGCAGTATCGTGACTCGTTGTGTACAGTTCAGTAAGCCCTGAAATGGAATCAGTACATGCAATACAGAGTGAAAAATATCAGTCGAAGATCAATGCCAATATGAAGATTAAGGGTAGGCCTGAAGTAGAGTTTCAGATCGATACTGGTGCCACGTGCAATGTGATTAAGTTAAGCACAATAAAGAACACAAAGTATGTAAATAACATTGCAAAGACAACCCAAGTCCTAAGGATGCATAATGCATCAACCCTCAAGCCTTTGGGCAAGTGTAAAGTTCAGTTGACTAACCCAGAAGATTAGGGAAAGTACAAAGTAGAGTTTACCGTAGTTGATGACGAGCGCTGCGTAAACCTGCTTGGAAGCAAAGCAGCCCAGCAGATGCAACTGCTAACCATTAGACATGACAATATCAAATCTAATGAATCAGACAACAAAGGACTTGACCAAAGCGTGAATCTAACAAGTGGTCAGGCCAACGAGGAAGTCACCCTCGAACAGATTACTGCAGAGTACAAAGAAATCTTCGAAGGCTTAGGAGATCTCGGCACACCCTTGCACCTTGAAGTAGACAAAGATATAAAACCTGTTCAGCAACCAGTAAGAAGAGTGCCCGAGTCGATGAAAAAGCCTCTCAAAGATTACCTAGATAACCTAGAAACGAAAGGGGTAATAGAGAAAGTAGAACAGCCCACGGAATGGGTAAACGCAGTTGTTGTTGTGAGGAAGGCCAACGGAAAGCTCCGTCTCTGCTTAGACCTGAAGCCCCTAAACAGAGCCCTAAAAAGATGCCACTACCCCATGCCAATAATTGAAGACGTGTTACCAGAGCTAGGGAAGGCGAAGATTTTCACAAAACTTGATTGCAAGTATGGCTACTGGCAAGTGAAACTAGATGAGGACAGCTCGTTACTTACAACATTCGCCACACCGTTTAGGCGGTACAAATGGAATCGAATGCCATTCGGAATATCACCAGCCAGCGAGATTTTTCAATCCCGCCTAGATCAAGCAATAGAGGGACTTGATGGAATGTATACAGTGGCTGATGATATACTCGTGGCTGGGAATGGTGAGACGATTGAAGAAGCAATCGCAGATCATGATTTCAAGCTCAGAAAATTACTAAGCAGATGCAAATAACTCAACGTAAAGCTGAACAGGGAGAAGGTAGCATCCAAGAAGACAGTAGTCCCATATATCGGACACCTTCTAACATCGGAAGGAGTGAGAGCAGACCCGTCCAAAATTGAGTCAATACTCAAGATGGAGAAACCAAACGATGTGACTGGAGTCCAGCGGATAATGGGAACTGTCAATTACTTAGCGAAATTCTTACCGAAGTTATCAGAAGTCTCAGAACCAATAAGACAACTCACCAAGAAGGAAGTAGAGTTCGTGTGGGACAAAACACATGACCAAGCATTTGACAAGATCAAAGAATTGGTGACAAACTGAACCACCATTGCTCAAGTATTATGAGCAAGACAAAGATCTAACAATACAATGTGATGCCAGCGAAGGTGGACTTGGAGCAGAATTACTCCAAGATGGAAAGCCACTAGCTTATGCAAGCAGAGCATTAACATCTGCAGAGTCAACGCCCAAATTGAAAAGGAACTCCTGGCGATAGTCGGTTCGCCACAGAGAGATTTCACCAGTACACGTATGGTAGAGCCGTAGTTGTAGAATCTGATCACAAACCCTTGGAGACAATTTTCACCAAGCCTCTCGTCTCAGCACCAAAACGATTACAGAAGATGTTAATGAGGCTACAAAAGTATGACCTAACTGTCTGCTACAAGAGAGGGAAAGAAATGTACCTAGCAGACACACTCAGCCGACACTTTCTTAAGACGACTGGAGACACTAGAGAATTTACAGAAGAAGTCCTGCATACTAGATCTGGATTCGAGAAGGGACTTGAAGTACAGCAATGTGTCCAGGAAGTGAACCACTTACTAGTGAATGAAGACAAGCTGAAAGTTTCCGCCAGGAAACCAAGAATGATGAAGTCCTACAAGCAGTCAAGACAGTCATACAGTTGGGCTGGCTATAGGACAAAAGAAAATTGTCACCCACTGTAGCAACCTACTTTCACATTCGTGATGAACTAGCGGTACAAGATGGACTGCTATTTAGGGGAGACCGGCTAGTGATACCTAAGACCTTAAGGAGCAGCATGCTCAAACAGCTACACTCTAGCCAATCTACCCTGAGAAGGGCCAGAGAGACCATCTACTGGCCGAACATGAAAAACGAGTTGAAAGACCACATATCCAAATGTGAGACTTGTGCAACGTTTGGCACAAAACAACAAAAAGAAACACTCATCAGCCACAGATTTATTTGAGTTTGACCACAAGTACTACATGGTCACCGTAGATTACTTTTCAAGCTTTTTCGAGATTGATAGGCTCCATGACTTGAAGGCTATGAGCATAATCAAGAAGATGAAGGCTCACATAGCACGATATGGAATCCCTGAGGAAGTAATTACTGATTGTGGTTCGCAATACACTGGTCATGAATTTGAGACATTCAAGAATGACTACGAGTTCAAGCATACAACAACGAGCCCCTACCACCACCAATCAAATGGCAAAGTAGAGGAAGCTGTCAAAGAATCAAAGAAGATCCTTAAAACCTCAAAAACATCTGGAAGCGATCCATATGAAGCACTCCTGAACCACCGTAACACACCACAGGAAGGGCTTGGCACAAGCCCTGCCCAGCGTTTAATGAATAGAACGACAAAGACGAGCCTTCCTACCTCATCCAATCTATTGAAACCCCACATCCCAGAGAACACACTAGAGAAGGATAGATTGAGAAAAGTGAAGCAGAAGATGAAGTATGATAGAAACGCTAAAGACCTACCAGAACTTCAGGAGGACGATATTGTCAGGATGCAGCCGTTCAAGCTCAATGAGAAAACCTAGAAGAAGGAAAAAGTTCTGAAAACGATTGGCATCAGGTCCTATGTGATAGAATCAGATGGCCAACTGTACATCAGGAATAGAAGACATCTGAGGAGGACGGCTGAAGCTGATGATAGAATTGAAGATAGCATGAAAGACCCCAGAGAGTCTCCATCACGGCCGCTTAAGGTAAGGACAGGACAATTAAGGCCTAGTGTGTCTCATTGCGATGAGCTTCCATCAGTTGACAACCAACAAAATGCCGACGCAGTGCAGCTACCAGCTCAAGAAACGTGCAAGGCAACAACCACCAGCACCAGGAAGGAACAACCAATGGTTCAGCAACCTGAGCATAGACACAGTGATACATCTGTGAGGACAAGGAGTGGAAGACTGGTCAAAGAGCCAAGCTATCTGAGAGATTATGTCACAACTCACTCAGGAACAGCATTTAGGAACACTCGTATAGCCTTTAGAACTGAGCGTTTTTTCTATGTTCTAGTCAGGGTCTAGTTACGCTCATTTGTTAGTTTTTTCATTTTTTTCATTTTGAAGGGAGGATGTTACGATCCCGATCATATTGTGTGACAGCGTTACTAGCGTCCCATATTTAATAGGAAAGTGACATTTATACCATATTTGGTAATAATCTTGAACTCGTGGTTCTAGCGTGTAATTGCTGAGATAAACTTGGAATAAACCTTGGAGTTTACAAGGGTTTTGAGTCACAACATTCTTCAAAACAAATTACAAATTAAGAAAACTTAAACCTGTTAAAGTCTTAGTCTTGGCTTTAACGTAGTTTTGTTGTTTTTCGCGAAAGGGTTCATATACGTAAAATGGTGGGCACTATATAACAACAACTGATACCAGCAAGGGGGGGAGGTCTCATGTTCAGTGACTGGTTAGGGTTTTGTTAGTTATCGGGTAAGCTGTTGCTTGGCATTGAGCGGTTCAGTGACCGTTTTGCCGCGGTGTGTGTGGAAGCCTTACCATATCAGTGACTGATATTTCTCCGATATCCTCAATGTAGAGGTCTACGTAAACAATTACCGGCTTGCCTAGGAAGAGATTTCAACCTAGATTAATTAATGGAAGTCACGTTTTGACAATGTCCTGAAGAACTACATGTGAAGTTCATTAACAAGTATTTATCGGTATAATTAATGGAGTGTGCCACTGAATCCCCCCGTGAATTTGTACTCCGTTGAATCACTAGTGAATCCCCCTTCATCACGGCCACCCGGGATAATTCGTTATTGAATCCCCCCCCCCAACAACTAGTGCATTGCTCCCACTCCCCTATACCCCCCTCCCTCCCGGGTTAAGTCTCTAGTGATTTTCCTCCCATCCTCACCCCCCTCTAATGAAGTGTTCTTACTTCCATATCCTTAAATAAGTTATGAATACATAACTTTACCTTTTAAATTGTAATTTAACTTTAACATTTGGGCTCAATCCCGATTTCTGGTAAACTACCCACCCACCCCTCCCTTGGATATACATCGTTCTATTAATGACAACCATTAAAGGTTAGGGTGAAGTGTGGGGGAGGGGTGGGAGTTTCCCAGAAACCGTGATTGATCCAACATTTGTACGTTCCTAGTCCCGTGGGGAGGGGGGTGGGATCGCTCTGGCATAGCGTGTTTTTTTCGAGTCACACAAAGTATGTACCTTATATTTTTTTAGTTGAATAAAAGCAATGATTAGAATATTCTTGTACCTCCAAATCCAGGCCGCAGTCTCTTGTCATAGTTTTCTTTCAGACTGTCCAGGACTCTTGTCGTATTTTCTGCCATCTGTCGTAGAAACCTCGTCTCGGCATCTTCTGCTGATGCTCTGTAAAGAAATTAAACTTCTGGATAATACACCAAACAACAAGAATAAAAGCACATTCTTGTACAATCAACGCGGGCTCTGCATGAAAACAAGATTGCCTAATTCCTCTAACCCCATTTAATTTTTATTTAATTTCAAAGTCTAGATGAAAATTCAGGATGAAAGAAAAGGAAAAAAGGTTAAAGTATAATTACTCGGGCCAGCCTGTGGCTGGCGCGAGTCAAGGTTTCCAAGTGTTTTCTTTCCAAGTCGAGCTATTCCGCCACCGACCAATGAGATTGCGCCTTCTTTCAAGTTTTGTTCGATGGACAACACGTGATAGGATCAACCAATCAAATTCGACACCACTCGGGGCACTGGCTGTTTACCGCCAAGCGACAGAGCGGAAAAACGGTGTGCATGCGCACTAGCCACTTCATTAAAAGTGAATCAAGATGGCCGCCGAGAGGGAGTGAATTGTAGCTCTTTTTCAGGGACCTCTCTCAACTCAAGAAATACCACGATTACTGTATTACTTCACACCATGGACTGATATTCTTCAGTGACTTCTCTGAGCCCAAATAACACATAATCCAGACCACAGAAATAACCCCTACAATTGCTCATTCAACTCTGTCTTCAAGAAAAACGAACCATTTCGAAATGTTCATATGCGACTGGAAAAACGCCAAAAATAAGGAAACTTGTGAATATATAAGCTTTATACTTCGGCAGAGAACTAAGGAGGTAATGGGTTTCAACATATATAATACCATATTCGAGATTGTCATACCATTTTTCAAACGAAGCATTTGAAGTTACAGTAGTGACTAGAGAGTCCACAATAGGTTTGGCGGGATGGCGGGATCGGGCTTATTTCGAGGGTGGGATTCGGGATGCGAGCTAAAAACAGGAGTGGGACGCGGGATTTCAGGTACGAGCGGGAAGCGGGATTTCATGTTTTTGAGGGGGCGGGAAGCGGGATACGGGATTATAATTTCCACGTGACCGTGTGTTTAATGCAGATTAACTCTTCAAAACGAACAATCTTCGTCTTCCATATGTCAACAGCATGTCGCGTACCGTTTGTGTGACTTTGCGTGTTCGTCCAAGGGTCAGAAACATCATCAAATCGTGTTTAGTCTGTTTACTTGGCAGCTATCCGGATTTTAATGAAGGTGGGTATTTCATGTTATCATTATTGTAATAATTAACGTAGAAAAAAAATAGTAGTTAAAAATATAAGGGTGCATGGGATCGGGATTTCAACGTAAAGAAGTCTAAAGAAGGTTGGGATGGTGGGATTAAGAGAAAAAATGAGTTGGGAAAGCGGGATCTGAGGACCCTATTGTGGACCCTCGTGACTAGACTGTCTACAGCAGTATATATATAGCAATCCTGGAACGACGATCATTACCAAAGACTGTAAGTAAAGCTACAGAGTTATTGTCTGGAAATTATACAATATTTCATTTGATTTGGTTATTATGTTATTACATCGGCATTTTGATGAATTAGTTGACTGTTTTACAAATGTAAAGAAAACGAATTTTAGTTTAATATTTTATAATTGTTCTGTTTTCAGAAAGCCAACAATAAAACATAGTTGTAATCGAATGCCTTTGGCAAAGTAGTTTTGTGTTCATTTAATTTTTTTCATGTTTGAAGATTGGGTTGACACTAATTATGTTGTGTGGGATTTGTGTGTGGTTTTGTAAGAGAGGTGCATGGTTGGTGTATGAAATCATAAGAGCCTGCATGTGGACTTTCTCACCCAAGCTTTGCATTGTTTGCTTTTATACACATTTTATGCAGATCAAGCAAAGAAGCAGAACCTCTGGTCTTGTTTATTTTCCTGTAAAATAGTAAAACTTGATTCTCTTCCCAATTCACTCAGTGTTTGTTTGCTGTTTTGGAATATCTGGACCGAAATAGTAAAGGAGCACCTGGTTATACATATTACTTGTTTTGAAATACAGACTTCAAACACCATTATATTTCTCTTTATCTCTATTCTTCCTAAACAAAAGCAAGGTCAGGCAAATACAGCAAACTATGAAAACAAATACAAACGTATACAGTTTTCATCTATATAATTTCTCATTATTTGAGACAATAAGTGTTTTAAACCTATTTATTTTTACTGTAGAAAAAAAAAGACAATTATCTGGTTCCATATTTTAACAGCATTGGAAGGAATACATCTATATGGAATTAAGACTAAAAAATGTATACTTTTCAGCACCATCACTTCTCTTCATCTTTATTCTCCACCAAAAACAAGAACATTTATGTATCTATGAAACATTAAAAATAAGTTATTTTCTTAAAATATGCAAACACTATTCTATAAAATTTAATTTAAGAGGCAAATCGTGTATGTGTTGGTGTTGTAACTCAAATTTTGAGTGAGGAAGGGTAACATTGTAGGCGTTGATTGAAAGAATGTGATAGTTGATTCAGTTTAATATGTGGGCTTGATAATGTATTTGGGAAAGAAAAATATTGATGGCTATGGAGGTTAATTCCGATGAGGTTTCATTCATGATACCATAGTTAATAGAGTGGAATGGTTATGAAACCCGGCAAACTTCAAAGGGGCTAACAAAGGCGCTGCGATTTATGTTGGAAGGGGTCAAGACAAAAGATTGTGCAGGGTCATAGTTCATTAGCGTCCCCTGAACGACTGAACTCACACGTTTCTATTGGCTGATTGATTAACACATTGAAATTTCTATTGTGTTTTGTGCAGGGTAGTGATTGAAAAAAGCTAACAAAGACATATAACAAAGAAGGTCGCTGGGTTTCATAACCATTCCACTCTATTAACTATGATGATACTAACATTAACAATCAGACACATGTGCAAAACAAGACAGAAAATAATTAATTGACTAATAATGATTATCAATACTAACAATCTCTGCTCAAACATACATTGCATGTTCATGTTAATTCAAATCACAAGGGTTTTTAATTTTTTAAAGTTACATTTTTGACATCTTATATAATAATACGCTAAGTGTGTGTGTGTGTGTTAGTCACTGTGTGTGTTTGTAACGCTATTTCCCAGGGTCCCTCGATCGATTTCCTAATAAGTGACGGCCACAGGTATTCTTCTGTCTTGGTCTTGGTTGCATTTGAGGAAAGAATGTTAAAAAGAAATGAGTTTTCTCAAGTTCTACACTTACTTGGGCGAGCGAGCCATCGAGCTTACGGGAATCTGTAAAACCAACTGTTTCGGCGGCCAGATTTGTTTTCGTCACACGAATTCATGTCTCGAGCTGCCTGTGACCGTCAGTTTTGGCACTTTTTGACAATAATTGTGCTCATTGGTTTAAGAAATTAACTGAGATCCGTAAGATATTATTCCCTTTAAAAAAATCACAATACAACCTTGAAAATATCAACACGCTAAAAACATTGTGCCAGGAGTCAGTCAGCCGGCTAGACTATGTTACTATAATTTATGATATTTGTTGATTTCCTGTGAGTTCCCACGGGTCCCTGCTAGTAAAATTATAATACTAGCTATCAAAATACTAATATAATAAATTACATATTTATGTATGTTGTATCTGAACCTTAAATTCCGAAAGAGTTTACCATCTCAGAGCATCCCTGAGCTTTAAGTCATAGGCAGACCAGTCCTAGCCATTTAAAGTGCCACTACGACGAAATTTGACCATTTCTTTTGCCACTTTTTTGTATTCCATAAGAACAAACAGTGGCAGAAATATCCAAATCAGTGAAAAAAGTTTGCAAAGGGGCCAATTAGACCACACATTTTAAAAAGAGTTTACCGTCAAAATCACGTCCGCCATTACGCGAATCCGTTCCCCTGGGCGAGGAATGCCTAGTCATTTTTTAGCGTATGTGACGTCATACACTTCACGCATCGTTCTCAAGTTGCTTCGAACCATACATTTCTTCTTATATTGGCTACAAACTCGCACTGCGAATTTTGCTGTGGTTTAGTAAATAACGACCTAAAATCTGCATCAGATTCTTCAGAACATAGTAATGTGTCTTTCTGTTTAAAATTAATGCCGGAATTGTAGATGATTTAGGGGTAATAGAGCCACTGGCGACCGAGTTGAAAGCTGGACGAATAGTCGCTAAAATCGCTTGGGAAGTGGCCTGCTAGTAATGTACCGATCAATTCGAAACATCACCATCCCCCCCCCCCCCCCCCCCCCCCCGGGCAACCGCAGGGCATTTGAATTTTTTGAGTTTGGTTTGTTCAAATTCCCGTCCCCCGGGCCAAAAATGTCGTTCAAATTCCCCACCCCATCGTCGTATTAGGCGATCAAATGCCCCTACCCCCGGGACATAGTGGTTTACACCGCATTTTTTTTTTAATAGACAGTTGTAGCACAGCCTTTATTTTGCGATGCGACTTGTTCCTTGTTGAAACAAAGTTCTAAAAAGGATAGAGACAAACTGCTGGTTCAATATAGGTTTTATTTTACTTATATGAAACCTAGCAGAGCAATACGTACTCAACAAACGTTTGATTACAAAACCTTTTTGTTAAATAGCAACAACATAGCAATCATATCCCCGGCCAAAAAACACTAGGTTCCTGTTAAAAAAAAAACATTAAAATTGCATACCGTTATCAATGAATATCTGAGACATGCCTTGAGCAGTTCGCAATCCATACAGGGATAAGTTGATCGCTACGATCACTGGAGAGTGGTTTACATTTAAATGCATGATCGCTACATTCGCCGAGATGTACCTATATATACTAATTCAGAGCTCTGAAAATGTAAAACTCCACGCTATTTAAACGAATCAGTTTTATGCTCAAAACTGTGCCCTGTTAGAGCACGTACATTTACTTCTCCCTCTGTAGCTATACAATGTTAAATCAGCGGTAGATTGTCTCCAGGCGTTAATTCCCTTGCCAATCCAAAGAAAGCGAGGTGCTAAAGAGGTTTGCCACGGCCTTAGGCCCGGTTAACCCCACTACTGAAGTCGCGGTAGTCGGTGGTTTGGGTTCAATCCCGGGGTTCAATCCCGGGGTTCAATCCCGGGGTTCAATCCCGGGGTTCAATTGACTGATGCGTAAATCGAACGTTGCAGAACTTTATACAATTTGTACTTTAGTAATATCTCGTTTTCAAAGTGCTTTGGGCGTTAGTTTATAAGTACGGTACAACATGTTTCCTAGCATGGCTTGCCCACTTGCGTACACGCATGTACGAACTTACTGACTACTTAGCTATAATGCAGTAGAATTCGCGAGAAGTTCTCCGCGGAGTAACAAATAAAGGAGGTAAGAGAACGAATCCCCATGTCCCATGATAATCATTTAAAATCTATTTTTAGTTTCACAACACGTGATGTAAGTTTTTATCTCGTTCTGGGTTGGTTCACCTCATTGTTTGTATCCCTGGGTCCTCATAGCCATACAGCATCGTTAAAAAACACTCCATCAGGCACAACAGCGCTACTTGATGACAACCAGGTATCTTACTAAAATAACCAGGCTGTGCCCTGTTAATCTAAAATATAAAAACACGTTCCTGGAGCAAACTGCTCTTCAATATTGCGTTTAATAAACTTAATGTCCAATGGAGGCGTTCCATTGTCTACACTACGTTGTTTCGGTTAATACGACGATACGTTGTTAGTACGTTATTACTTTTTCACAGTTCCGAAGGTCATTCGAAAATAGCAGTACTGACGGGAGAGTGAATGAGCCGACTAAAATGTCTTCGTGAACAATTTCGGATGGAGTTGATTTCAATGCTTTATATGTTCTTGAAGTTTTCCCATCGTTGCATGCATGTACTTTTTTAACAAGCGACGAAATTCGAAGTAGTACGTATATAAAAAGGGGTAGAAAAACTTATAGTTCTTGTGAGACTCATGACTGAGAATAAAATATATTAAAATTCAAATGGACTACAACACAGTATTAAATAAAGCAACGTTCGAGCTGTGGTTGTCACGGGAGGGGCAACCTCTATAAAACATCAGCTTCCATAATAACTTAAAAGCATTCAATATCAGTCAGCCGGCCCTTGACCTTGCCTTTTTTATCCCAGGTATTTGTTTAACATGTCGAGCCTTTTATAAATATTCAAAAGCAATTTACATTTACATTTTAATACCTTCAAACACAGCACACAGCTTTTCGAGTCCCTTCTTCTTCAGCCACTCACTCACAAAAGCAGAGTTTTGTCCTTTAAATGTATCTAATACAAAAGTGTCCTCCATGATTCGTTCGAGGACGAGAACGGAACATGAATTCGAAATCGAGACAACTTGTTCAAATCCCCCCCCACCCCTCCCATTCGGTGTCAAATTCCCCACCCCAAGGACAGCTACCGATGTCAAATTCCCTACTCCCCGGGCACGAAAATGAGTCAAATGCCCGGGGGGTTGCCCGGAGGGGGATGGTGATGTTTCGAATTGATCGGTACATAAGTAGTGCTAGCTAGCAGAGGTTTCTTATCTTTTTGGGGTCATTTTTCCGAGGTTATTTTCCCTGGTTCGGCTTTCAGGTTGTGCTGTTACTGGATCCGGGCTACAGGGAGAATTCAGCGGAGAAATCACTAAGGTAATGATCAGTTTATAAGTCCTAAGTTTGTTCATTGTATGGTGTGGGAAAGCTAGCGCATATTAAATTCATTTCATATACCAATGTTTACGTTTATTGAGAAATGTTTTTCCACACACAATTCTATAATTCCATCGTTGTTGCCCTATTGTCAGAAAACAATAGCTCTTTTGTTGTGTAACAATAGGGGCAACACTGTGACGTCATGATATCCAAGATGGCGGCGCGCAGGAAATTCAAATGAGTTTTATCGACAGGAATATCGGTGCATAAATGACATCTAGTATACAATTTACTGGAGACAAACACAACAGCAGACCTAAGCATGCATAACAAACACTTGAGAAGAAACATTGTTTTTCAGCCGAGGTTCCCTTTATTAAGCAATTTTTTTGATTAAAATGATCGCATACAAAGTACATTAATCTATTAAAACAGTAGTGTTCGATACTTTCACAGGATTTTATATCATTGCACTATAATAATAAAAATCAAAATCGAGGTCATGACCGTGTTGGAGCTTGAGAGCCAATGCAAAACAAAGTTTTAAGTGTGGAAGGCGGCTCTAATAGCTTAAAATAGAGGAAAAGATAAAATAAAACTGAAAAAGGAGAAAAACATATTTTTTTTATGTTACTGGCTTGTGTGGAATCGAACTTCTAATCGTTGGATTCGAGGCGCGCGCTCTAAACCACTTTACCATAGAGCCGATTCACTTGTAGACAAGTTTCAAAATAAGGTATATAATGTATAAGTTCTGAGCCCGTGATCTTTGGGAACTAGCCGACGTCAAGCGTTGTCAACTTGTTTGAAATTGTAGCCACGCGATTGGCTACTCAGTACAATAGGCCGCACGTTAGACCCCGTGGGGAGAGAGTAACGTATCTGGCAATTTATTGACTGTCCCTCTTCCGGAAAGAGGAATTTTGCCACGGTCATGACCGAATAGCAGCAAACACGTAGTTTCTGACGAAGAATGAGAGGGCTTTTTTCAAAGAAATGAGTTCATTTGGAAGAGTTAGGATAATGATTTCTCAAGTCTGTAAACTTCTGGAGTAAGAAAAACTATCTACCTTTCACCTGACGGAGGAAATTACGCCTTTCGGATGGGTTTTCGTGCGAAAAATCGTCCTCAAGTGCCTCGTGGTTTGAATTTGAGGGGCCTTTCCTTTCTTTATGACAGAGAAGAGAGAAAAACCCAAAGTGAGAGAAATGCCCCATAACCGCCATTTCTAGACCCCAGAGAAACAACAGGACAACAACAAACTCTTAAGGTAAGTTTATTTTCTTTATCTGAGAATTTTGTGAAATAATAGTCACACAGTGCAAATACAGAGCTTGGGCTGCCTGTGGAACAACCAGCTTTGATCGGAAATCAACATTGGCGGGAAATCTTGACAGATAGTTGAACTGTGATGAGTAATCGATTGGCCAAGAGCTCGCTAATTGTTGGAGAGGCGGGCTTCAGATTCACAAACGACAGACGGCTAAATTTTTTGAAGTGCTATTTTCTACGCTTTCGATTTACAACCAAAATAGAGGTTTAAAATAGCTCTCACTCAACAGGAATTTATTCGATTTGTGTGAAATTTTCACAAAATGTTAATTGATATCGCAGCTGCAAAACCTGTGTCGGGGAATTGGGAAATTCTAAAAAGAGAGCTCTTGACGGCGTTTATCGCATATCTATTCGGACTGTGTTTTCGCCTTTTCACGAAGAGCATGTTAACTTTTGAACTAAATCGAATTTTGAAATTCTCCGACAGCTTTTGTAATACGATTCCTCTGAAATGCGACAAAGCAAACAGATTTTAAAACTTTAAAATATTTTCGGAGTCGGAGCTTCTGAAACCATCTCACTAGACGGATCAACGGGATCGCGGAAAATTCGAGATTTTCAAAGAACTCAAAACTTTTTATGTATTCTCGTAGCCTATTTTATAAGCTTTAAAATGATGCATGGATGATTTATCTACGATGTTTCCTCGAGGCGCTACATAATTTAGACTGGAAACGCACTCTGAAGGTATCCGGTAACCTTAAAGTGTATGACGTCACGTACGCTAAAATGACCAGGCATTCCTCGCCCACAGGAACGGGTTCGCGTAATGGCGGACGTAAAATTCAAGATTCGGAGTCCAAAAAATAAGACTTCCCGTCGTCGTATCGGAAAACGGTTTGAACTGGTAATAACATAGCCACTCTACTTTACGAATATGAGAAAAAATTGATATGTCAAAATTTGATCGTATGGGGCACTTTAGAAAGGGCTGCTTAATACAGAATGCACACTTAGCATTTTAAAACTTAATTATGTTTAACAATTTTGATTTTAAATGAACATTTCTTAGCATTGATATCATTATTATAATAGAACTATTATTAATTATTTATTTAATAATACACACTGTCTGATTGTTATTATTGTTGTTATTATTATAATAAAATGGAAGCCATTGGAAACATGTGCTTCATTCCAACGTACTTCCCCCTCATTGCTTTCCTTTCCCAAATTAATTGTGCTTATACAGACTGGACTATCTCATTCATTCACTGGGCACCTAACCCTTACCCCTCCTACCTCAAAATTATCCAATAAAAAGCTGACCCTCTTCCTGCCTTGATATGATTTATTAGGTGCATTAGCATATACACATGATTCACCTCTGAAATAAGTTCACATAAAATAATATATAAGCACTTGACAAAGCCACAATTCACAGTTAACCTTTAAAATAATTTCACATAATTCATACAATTTTCATTAAAAAAATCAAGTTTAGGAAACGTGTTACTTATTATTATTGATATGTTTCTTAGATTAGCCTTCACATAATTTCAGAAAATAATATTCACTTAATGTTCACGCACTTCATAAAATAAGTATATTACAGGTGTACAGAAAATGGGGCCATACAGGAAATGGTCACTATAATTATCAGGGGTTTCAAAATAACCTGGCTATACAGCCAGTGCTCCAGTACTAGCATGTATCTACATTGCACTTAGCCTGAAATAGCTGTATATACATGTATAGCCAGCTACACATACTATATTTGTATCTTAACATACATTTATTACTGAATGCATATTCACAGAGCTCTACTTTCAAAGTCCAAGCCAGCTACATGTACACTGAAAATTGATGAACCTCTGCATTATGCTAATTATGTAGTTTCTGTGAAACTCCAAATTAAAGAGGCTCGTGAAAGAGGAAGCTACCACGTTTTTCAAAGAAATTAACAATTAATTTGATTATATGTAATTGCTTATTGATTCCTGTACAAATATTATGTATTAGTAAACATTAGGCAAATGAAAAAAAAGAGAGATACACACAAACAGTTTCATTGTTAGAATATTTAAGGCTTAACTTTTGTGGAAAGTTATTGCATCCTGTGTTATGTCACCTATTGGTTGGATATAAACTCAGCATGATAGTAGAGAATTCTGATGGAGCTGGGAAGGGAAAGGTATACTATTGCAGGCTTCCTTTTTTCTGGGAAAACAACAAGAAGTACTGTTTCGTGTAAAGCACAAAGCTTTCGTGTAAAACACAAAGCTTGGGTGAGAATGTCCACATGTAGGCTCTTGATTTCATAGTACACCAACCACCATACCTCCCTTTACACAGAAACGCACAAAAGTCCCACACAACATAATTAAGCGTCACCTACTTCTACCATGAACAAAATTAAATGAACACAAAACTACTTTGCCAAACGCATTCGATTACAACTGTTTTATTGTTGGCTTTCTGAAAACAGAACAATTATAACATATTGAGTATTTTTTACATGTATATATAATACTTCATTTTAAAACAAAATTAAAATTCATTTTCTTTACATTTTGGTAAATCAGTCAACTAATTCGTCAAAATGACGATGTAATACCATAATAATCAAATCAAGTGAAATATTGTATAATTTCCTGATAATAGCTCTGTAGCTTTACTTACAGTCTTTGGTAATGATCGTCGTTCCAGGATTTCTACTGCTGTAGACAGTCTAGTCACTACTGTAACTTCAAATGCTTCGTTTGAAACTGATGGTATGAAAATCTCGAATATGGTATTTTATATGTAGAAACCCATTACCTCCTTAGTTCTCTGCCGAAGTATAAACCTTATATATTCACAAGTTTCCTTATTTTTGGCATTTTTCCAGTCGCATATGAACATTTCGAAATGGTTCGTTTTTCTTGAAGACAGAGTTGAATGAGCAATTGTAGCGTTCTTTCAGTGAACTGGATTATGTGATATTTATTTATTTATTTACTTCGGCCGTAATATAGAAGATACAAAATAGAATAAAGTAAAATATACAACAAATAAAACATAGAGGCCAGGAGAACCAACACAGCGAAAAATAAAATTACAATAGATGATCTAATTACAATACTTATTTCAACCTAAAAGCAGCATTTGAGAGGTGCGGTTAACTGTCTTGCCTGGTGACATTTCAGACATACAGACTTCCAAGACCTAGGGTTCTCGATATCAAATACAGAAGTGATGGCAGACACGTAATATTTAAATAGTAATTATCTAAACTTAGGTAAAGAGATATCTGATTTACGCAGTTCGTGTGGAAGTGTATTCCAAGTTCGGGAAGCTCATAAAATAACTATTTTTGTAACACAGGGTCTTGACATTAGGAATCTGATAAGTAATAAGATTAAGTGAGTAATATCCATCGAACGTAGAGAGAAGCTTAATTCACCCTGTTTACAAGCTTTGACAAAACATCTGGAGCTAATTAAAAGTTACTAAACCGTGTTTCGCCGTATATAAGAAGATGAGGTCAAGGTATTCATACCAGTAACATAAAGGTAAAAGCTTTAGAGTTAAGAGTCAAGATTTGTAGGAGATGTCTGTTTGGAAGGGCAACAGGAGAATAAACGTAGTAGCCCTCCTTTGTGTTCTTTCTATATCCTTCGTCAGATCGACAGTTTGAGGGTTCCATACTTGTGAGGCATAGGCAAGGTTCGACTTAACCAGGGACAAGTACAGACATCGACGGGCGCTAGTACTTCGGACTTGACGGCAGAGCGTCTGGGTAGGCCAAGCAACTGGTTCGCCTTGGTGATCTGTTGACGACTGTGAATGGACCATGTAAGGTCGGTACAAACGGTCACGCCTAGGTCTTTTTCGCTAGGAACGTGGTCCAACCAGTAGGGGACTGCGTTTTCTGGTAATGGTTAAAACTTTACATTTCTTCGCATTGAACTTCAGCCGCCAATAGCGTGCCCAGGTCGCCACATTAAATACCTCACCCTGAAGAATGGAGATGTCTGCTGCAGATTCCACTACCGAGAAGCATTTGGTGTCGTCAGCAAACATTGTCACCTCGACGGAGGACGAGGTGATCGATAACGGGAGGTCGTTGACATAGATCAAGAACAGAAGGGGTCCCAGAATAGACCCTTGAAGAACACCGGTAGTGACTGGAAGGTGTTCGACATGGCGCCATGAACTGTTACACGCTGCTGGCGACCAGAGAGGTAGTTCTTGAACCAGTCTAGCACTCCACCTGTGATACCAAATCGGCTAAGTTTGCGCAAGAGTAGTTTATGGTCAACTGTGTCAAAGGCTTTAGAGATGTCGAAGTAAAGGACGTCGGTTTGTTTGCCCAAGTCCAGGTTTTGACCAATGCGACGGAGGACTGTCAGTAGCTGAGCGGTACAGGATTTGCCTTTAAGGAAGCCGTACTGAGCTTCAGAGATCATATTTTGAAGGTGGTCTATCAATGAGACGATTGTAAATACAACGCTCCAGTACTTTAGCGACTATGCACATCAAGGAAATGGGTCTGTAGTTTTCTACATAACTCTTATTTCCTTTCTTGTGGAGAGGGGTGATGTTGGCAAGTTTCCATTCAGTAGGGAGATTTCCAAGCTTGAGTGACTTGTTAAACAGGTGAGTGAGGGAGTATGAGATACTTGACGCGCATTCCTTTAGTAGGCGGGCAGATATGTTATCAGGTCCCATAGCTTTGTTTGGATTTAACGACTTTAACACTTTAGATACTTCACTGGGTAATAAGATTATCTCCGAGACAGTCACATTAGTTATAGGTGAGTCAGGCGTCCATTCGTCATCGGTAGTTTTGGAATACACGGAGTTGAAATAGCGATTGAAAAGACAGGCTACATTTTTGGGAGTACTGGCACCGACACGAGCTGAATCTGCGTTGGTGGAAGCTATCGTGACTTCTTGAGGGACGCTACTAGACTTCGTTGATGTCTTGAAGAACGACCAGAAACGCTTAGGATTTGATTGCAGGGTGGAGCTCAACGAACCAACAAAATAGTCCCTGCTGGCTTTTATTAGTTTCTTTGCACATGAACGCAGATGTCTGTACTTTTCGCGTAAAGCATCAGAATTGATATCCTGAAGCTACCGACGCAGGGTTTCTTTCTGCTTAAGTAGAATACTGCTATTTAACCAGGGTATGGTATGACGCCCCTTTATGGTCTTGATAGGGATAAAATCATTGGCTGCGGCAAGGAAGCTATCTCTCCATGAATTCCAATCATCGTTGATATCAGATGGAGGATCTGAAATCATCCAGTCAAGATCAAGCGACTCGATAGCACGATTCATTCGATTCATTCATATAGTCTCTTCGCCTATAGTCGAAGACAGTTCTCCTAATTTTATGACTTTCTTTGAGCCGTGTTGTAAAGTCAGACAGAATGCCTTTGTGGTCAGTGAACAAGTTTAGTTCTTGAAGGTCGACTTCCTCAATATTGTTAACCTGGTCTGGCAGGTTGGTGATGACAAGGTCCAGAATGTTGTTTCCTCTTGTGGGTGAAAAGATAGTCTAATATAGGAAATGGTCACACAAGCTGTTATAGAAGAAACTTTCAGATTCACCCGAAGGGGTTACCGCACTCTCAGACCATGTGATTTTAGGGAAGTTGAAGTCGCCAGTGATGATGATTTTGTCGTATTGTCTACAGCAGTTATCCAAAAAGTTATTGAATGAAGACAACCATTCATACGTGGAATTGGGAGGCCTATACGGCAGCTGACGAAGAGGATTTTATAATCTTGACTTATAGTGCATTCAACGAAAACAATTTCGAGTCCCGCTTGAACAATAGGCACTTCTTTAGTACTAATGAATGAAGTATTTTTTGTAGCAATCAATACCCCGCCGCCGGTTTTAAATGTTCTTTCAGTTCTAAATAAAGTATAGTCTTGTGGGAAAATTTATTTATCATAGTATTTATCTGATAACCACGTCTCTGTAAGGAGAACTACGTCAAAGGACTCCGTGTATGCAAAGCCTTGAAGAGGTTTGATAACCAGTCTCCTCCAGGTAATTTATTGGTAAACTGACCAAGCTGCGAGCATTCCAACTCAGACAACGAAGGCAAGATTTAGTTTGCCCAGATACTGCAGCCTTAGGTGTAGTGATGTCGCGATTACTTTGGTTAGTTTTGCAGTCGTCTGGTCCAGGATTTAGTTCAATATCCATAAAGATAGATAATGTGAGTGGAGGAGTGATGTCAGGCAATGACATGCAAGTGTGTCCATGTTTTCCCCACGTAGAAAGCGTCCGACGAATGCGATATTTACCAGAATCCTAACATGGACACTCTTTAGACGCACAGCTCTCATAATTTTGAAAGTAGTAAATTTGGCATTATTCTGGAGGTTAATTAGATAAGAGTTTATGGTTGTCTGTACTTTTGGTGACGTAGCGTCGTTGTTACTAAGGGATACGAGGAGGCAAAAAAAAAACAGCTGAGAAGAGAAGAGTTGTCCAATCGCCATACTTGGTTCTCTCGAGAGCGCGCACGAATTACCGAGTGCGCGCTTAGGCCGTTGGAGTTGGTTGTCCGTTAAGTGGCGAGGCTTCTCTCTGGCGTGTGCAAATACTGCAACTGTTTCAATGAGCGCGACTTTTAAAAAATGTCCAGAAACTGTCCAGGAGTGATATATAAATTAATATCAAACTGTTAGCGCAATCCTAATCCGCGGGTCCAAGATTCCTTCGTAGAAGTGAGCTTTACACAGTTACACCAGCTGTAATCCAGATTAGGTTTACCGAGTGACTTCGGAATTGGTAGAAAGTAGAGGAGATGCAGGAGCAAGGTTTGGCACAGCTGATCCACTCCGAAGCGCGCGTCGGAGAAGTCACCGCCTCCCGGTTAGCTCAGTGGTTAAGCTCCGGTCTATCGAGCGGGAGGTCGCGGGTTCAAACCCGGCCGGACCAACACTCGGGGTCTTAAAATAACTGAGTAGAAGGTGCTGCCTTTGTGAACCAACTGCAAATGGTTAGACCTTCACGTCTTCTCGGATAAGGACGTAAAATCGTAGGTCCACTCCTAGTATAGTCTCGTACTGATTTAGGAGTAACTCATTAAAGAATTAAAGAAAAAAAAATGAAGAATATCAGTCCATGGTGTGAAGTAATAAGTAATTGTGGTATTTCTTGAGCTGTGAGAGGTCCCTGAAAAGAGCTACAATCCACTCCCGCTCGGCGGCCATCTTGATTCACTTTTAATGAAGTGGCTAATGCGCATGCGCTCCGTTTTTCCGCTCTGTCCCTCCAAGTACTCTCCTGAAGTACTCTTGAGAGAACTGGGAAGTCTTGAAGCTGGCCAGTCTACTAAGACCCTTGTCTTTGAACGCAAACGGAATTATCTGAATTGGTGAGGCTGAAATTATGTATATACGCACATTAATCTTACTTGTTCCCTACTTTTTTTTTTTTTTTTTGAAGTGTAATGACTAATGACTGTATATATGTAATGGAGACTGTAATTTGAACTGGAATGAAATCGATCGTAAATTGAACTGTATGTCACTTCATCGGAGACTAAGAAGAAAAAGTTGAAATCGTTAAAAGAATAACAGAACTCATAACCCATAAACAGAACTGGATATGACTTAGGGGGTGTTTACATTATACTGGAACGAGTTTCATTCCGTATCGACTTTCATTATAGACATATTTCTGCCTCTGTCAACGCTTATAAATACTCTTTCTATATGTTAGTTAATTAGAACAATACCAATTTGGAATGCTCTACCCAGCTACACTGTGCAGGCATCTTCAATAGACCGATTTAGCTTGTACATTTGTTGTCCCAATTCAGGTCACCTGACTTTGCCATTGAGTATTTAATGTTTTCTTGTTTTTCTCTATCCCAAGAGGAAATGTACAAATTCATCTAATTGGAAAACACAGCACTGAATCCTCTGGAGAGCTGTTACATGATGTGAATTTGGCAACAAATGTACAAGCTTAATGGGTCTAATAACCAGTTCAAGGGACTCATTTAATATTCACATTAGCTTTTTGTCGCTTGAACGTTTTTTTTTTTTTTTTTTTTGTTTATTTAGTTGTTAGCATACCGCTGTACTAAATGCCAATATCGGGATTACATTTGCCTATATTATTTGTTGATACTTAATAAACTGAAACTGCAACAGTATACGGAGTGGTCGAAAGTGAGGCTAGGTCAGTGTTATGTGAAGTTGATTTATTTCAATTACTGGGAGCAGTTGTAGTAGGCCTTTTGCAGTAAGCAGTCATGTGCTGGTATAATACTTTGTTAACGAATAAATTGAGTTTGTGATCTCCATGGGAAAGACATTGCCATGGATGGTGGATGACAATCTATCTTTAAAAAGGCTATTTTATAAAGATCGACAATCGATTGGAGGTGGAAAATAGCATTTACAAACAGGTTTTGCTAATGACCCTACCAATCTCGTACAATTGCCTTTAAATACATAAAATTGTATATGAAATAGATTTGTTTGCCATCTAGTACAACCACATGATTGGATTCCTGCAAAAGGTGATTCCATTATTTATAAATTACCATGTGAATCAATTATCTGGCTCCCCTAGCACAGACTATGAATGGCACACACACATCTTACTAACAACTCAATGAATTTCATGTATTCACCTATTCCTACATGTAGGTGGCCCGAGTTAAGGCCACTCAGTATAATTCCTGATTTTTAAATCGTGATTAAAATCCCGTGCATTTTGTTTCACGACCGCGCAGCTTGATAACGTAAGATCAAGAAAAGCCATTGTTCGCCAGCACTTGTTAGTTCTATACACTTTCATAATGGCCGCCTCCTAATTTGCATATGTGATTTCCCGTTTCGGTAGTTTATCCACATGTATAGAAAATATGAACATTACCATGTCAAAGAGCATGTCGACATCAGTGAACTTATGAAAGTTGAGTGATGTAGGTTATAAAGCAATGAAGTTACAGCCAGTTGAAATTAGAGAGATTTGTATGAGAAAAACGACGGAGGCCTTTATAGCCTCGCTTTCATATTTTTCTGCATTACAAATGCTCATAGCTTAACAGCAATTTTCCACATTCCTCTAAATCTCAAAACAATTACTAGTTTTAATGTGATCTTTCATGTAGTAGCATTGGTTTTCCCCTACATATTTATCTTCCAAATTATGCAAATTAGGAGGCGGCTGGAGGCGGCCATTATGAAAGTCGTGTATTGTTATGAATTCTTGAACTTACGTCATACACATGCACAATGCACGATATACTAGGCCCATGCTTCTAATTAGTGTACTATGGCTCGGTCGTAAAAAGAGCTTGGTCGCTTTTCGCAAATTTCAACAGGTTTTAGACAATCAAGGATTCAAGTAAACACAAACCTTTTTCGCATAATTGCTCTAAATATTATTATTAAACTCATTACTAATTCATGATGCAAAAACAAAGGAAATTAATGAGCGTGGAAGGATCGCCTCCGGCTCGTATCTGTATCTACCGATAAAACACGGCCTCTCATGTTGTAAATAGTACTAAGAATTTATGTGAAGAAATAATGAAAAAAATAGGGCACTTTAAAAGGGATGTGTCACGGTAATGTCTCTATCAATTCCAAGCCCGCCCATTGCCCCCCCCCCCCCCCCCCCCCCCCGGGCATTTGTGGGGATTTTGTCATTTTGGAATCAGAACGTTGGAAATGCCACATTTCACCGCTTTTCTTTATTAAAGTAATGGAGTACTCACCTTCAAACACTTTCGTAAGTGCCCCCAAATCCCACATTCACTAGCCATTCCCAACAAACCGCACACTTCACCCCGAAACTGGGAAATTCCTAACGTCTTGTTCACGGATGACTTTTCCGCCGCCATGTTGATCGATGAAGCAAGCACGTGTTAATCAGTTGAGCAAAACAAAATCAAACAGAGGGGAGGGGTGGGATATTTTTTTGACAAATACCCTGGGCCTGGGCTGACGCAAAACAAATGCCCCACCCAGGGACAGATAGGTTGTCAAATGTCCCATCTTGCCCGGGGGGGGGGGGGGAAATGGGCGGGCTTGGAATTGATAGAGACATAACAGGCTTTATATTCGCAATCCATGCAGGCCGAGCACAGTCATTTTCAGCATTAAGGGAAGAGTCAAAATAATGGATTTCGAATAGGACCCAATTTTGTCAGGAGAGGTGGTGGGTGGCGGGCAACCCCTTTTTTTCGAGGGTGATCTTCTCGCGTTGTAAAATAGGGATACCTGGTTTTAATGCAGACACACGTTCTTCTCTGACTGTAGAAACTAGAAATGCAGTTACTTCTTCAATAAGTGGTTTATTCAAGAAGATATATGTGGCTAAAAATCTAGATTTTGCCAAAATAGGTGGTGGGTTCCGGTTACGACCCCCCTTCCCTCGAAATTGGGTCCCGTAAAAGTACCATTGTTTTGACTTCTTCCCTAATTTTGTGGGATGGTTGAAATCAAAGCCAATATGCAACAGTGACTAACAAAAGTCGGCTTCAAGGAACTGAAATATTTCGTATAATTTCAATCGAAAATTGAGAGAGGAGACTTTTAACTCTTTGTAGCCAATTAACAGCCATCAATCGTACATCGCATGTACACGGGTCGAAAATAAATACTTAAAACACTCAAAACGATCAAGACATCGCAAACCGGCGGGTGTAAAGTACAGGTCACTGGTCAGGTTGTTAATTCTAAGACAAATCCTAACCTAAACCACAAACCTAACCCTAACCATCGGACGAGTTCACAGGTAAACGACGGGTTCTCACTCACCTAGGGTTCACAGGTACCTGACCTGTAAAGTGACCTGTACTTTACACCCGCCGCATCGCAAACTGTTTGCGAGTTTTTACGTTTATATGGAAAACATACACTTCCTCTTCCAGCCAGTGGCGAGCGCTCAAAGTGGCACCAGCACGTCGCTTCCCACAGTGATTAGAACACTGTTATAAACCTGCAGGCGGTAGAGGACGTTTTTTCACGCAGAAAACGGCGGGATCATCGAAGCGTCCGCCATATTGTCCGAGCGTAATTGAGACCTGGGATCGAATGACAAATGGAGCGGGGAGGGGGTGGGAGAGAAGAAGGCCGCTTCGATGATCCCGCCATTTTCTCCGTGAAACAAACACCCTATTATAAACCTTTTTAGTTGATCAAACTAGTGTTTACGTACAAACGAGGTTGAGGCAGGGGCTCTGGATTGCAGATTTATAGTGCACATGAGCCCAATTGTCTTTTCATTAAAATCGATTCTACATCAAGTCAATGGTCGAACAGTAAAATAGTTCTTAATTTTAGTATTGAGTCTATGATTTATAAGGTTTATAATTCGAATATGCTAATGTGTGACGTGGGAGGGAATATTTTTTTATAAAAACGTGCTGGTAGACATAAATGATATTTCATAAACATCTATATTTTATTTGAAGCTTATATCAGTGAATTAACCAAATATTTTGCCTAAATCTGAAGTAAATAGGTTTCTGATTAGCCTGCGTAGCCAGGCTCTCCCGTCCCCTCCCCTCCCCTCCTTCCTTGAAAGCCTGGCTACGCAGGCTAGTTTCTGATTGACAAGGAGACAGTAAATTCCCTGTTTGTCATTCTCGAACCCATACCCTTCTCCTTTTTCTTACTGCGCATGCTCGACGAGCATGCGAGCATGCGCAGTAAGAAATAAGAGAAGAGGTCGAGAATCCCCTGTTTCTATAATTAGATTGAGACAGTTCTGCTATCCAATACGCATGTTCGGTATGAGCGTCATATGAAACGAATTGTTCAAGCAAGCAACCGTGAACGACAATCCTGCTGGTGTACGTTGGGTCAAACTAGTGATCTAATCGGCTATCAAATAAAAAATAACTATGAAGAAGCAAATACCGATACAACGTAGAATTTTGAATTTAGTGGTACAATATTTCGGCTGGCCACACCAGCCTTCTTCAGGTACAATGAAGAAAATTTACATTGGCATGTATTTTTGAACTTGATACTGAGCTGTCATAAAACAGATTACAATATGATAGATCGTGAAAAAATGTTAAGAAGGTGAAAACAGATATCTAGTATGGCTCTTCCCGGATGTTAAGGCCATGAGGTTCGAGTGTTTTCGCCTGTGCGATTAAAAACGCTTCTCTGGCCTTACGTATAGAGTCTCTCTTAGAAAATATTTTTTCGATAGGAATAAGTTGCATGTCGTTGGCAGTGTGATTAGGAGAATTAAGAAAATGTTCGGCAACTGTTGTGGGTTTAGATTTGTTGTTAGAGTTATCTATCGTCCGGCGGTGTTCGTTAAATCTGTCTTTTAAGCGTCGTTTAGTCTCACCTATATATTGTAGATTGCAGCGGTTACATTGAATCATGTAGATTAGATTTTTGGTGTTACAGGTCAGGTTAAATTTGATAGAGCGCGTTTCACCGGTAGCAAAGAAAGTATAGTTAGTAAGTCCGTCAGAAATGTAAGGGCAAGTGGCGCAGTTCTTCCTACAACGGAACGAGCCAGGTGGGAGTTGGAGCTGGGAATTAGTCGAGTTAGAAGGGAGTGTAGCTTTAACGAGTAGGTCACGCAGGTTGGTGGTACGTCTAAAGGCTACCATGGGCAAGTATTGAAAGGTTTTCTTACAGCGGTTAGAAGAGACCAGCAGGCTGTAATGTTTCCTAATGATGTTAGAGATATGTGGAAGGGATGGATTAAAAGTAATAACAAAAGGGATACGGTTAGAACTGTGTGCGTCTTTCGTTTGTAAAGTGAGAGTGCGAGGAATATCGGCAGCGCGTTGTATTTGTCTAGTAAGGAAGGTGCGGTTATAGCCTCGTTTAAGGAGGTATGTAGTTAATTCAGCAGTACGGGTCTTAAAAGATTCGTCGGTAGAACAGATACGTCGTAAACGGAGGGCTAAGCTAAAAGGAATAGCTTTTTTGGTATGTTGGGGATGGCAAGACGAATAGAGTAAATGTTGGTGTTTATCAGTAGGTTTAGTGTAAAGGTCAGTCTCAATATTACCATTGTTTAAAGAAACATTAACATCAAGGAAAGGTACGTTAGTGGAAGAGTATGAGCTGGTGAATTTAATGGTAGGGTGAATGTTATTAAGATAATCGATGAATATTTTTAGGTTATCCAGTCCTTCTGTCCAGATCATAAAAATATCATCGATGTATCGTAGCCAGGTGTGAGGTTGAAATGGGGCTTTTTCAAGGGCATTAGCTTCAAAATAGCCAAGAAACAGGTTAGCAAAAGAAGGGGCCATTCTGGTACCCATGGCCGTACCGTGGATTTGAAGGTAATGGTTGTCATTAAAAGAAAAGTTATTCATGGTAAGAATCATGCGAATAAGGTCACAGAGTGTGCCAGTAGGAATGGTTATATGAGCGCGAGTACGCAAAAAATTATCACAGGCGTTAATGCCTTCATTATGCGGAATGTTAGTATACAATGATGAGACATCAAGGGTAACTAATAAAGAGTTTGCGGGTAAATTATGGATAGCAAGGAGTTTATTAAGAAAGTCATTAGTGTCTTTAACAAAAGAAGGAAGTTTACTAACTAAAGGTTTAAGGTGGTAGTCCACGAAGTGGGATATGCGTTCAGTGGGATGGTTATTAGATGACACAATAGGGCGTCCTGGGTTACCAGGTTTGTGTATTTTAGGTAGAATGTAGAAGCGTCCTGGTTTAACATCAGTTTGTATTAAGTATTGTCTCGTCTTGTCATTGATAGAGTTGTCAGTGTACATTCTGTTGACATACACTGTAATGCGTTCTTGTATGTTAGAAGTTATGTCTTCGTTTAGTTGTCGGTAAAATTTGGCGTTATTAAGCTGTCTTTTGCATTCGTCGATGTACCAAGATTTGTCCATAACTACAGTGCCGGAACCTTTGTCAGCGGGTTTAATAATGATGTCATGTCGTTGCTTCAGTTGGTGTACAGCTTGTCGTTCTGTGGCAGTAAGGTTATCACGAATTTTGTTAGGTTTACAAGTTGTTATGTCTAGTTTTACAGCGTCTAAAAAAGTATTAAGAGCCGGTTCTCTGTCGACTGGAGGGTTCCAAGTACTTTTGTTATAGAATGGAGTATTTTGTTCTGTGGAGTTGTTAGGGTTATTGCTGTTATTGTCATAAAAATATTCAGCTAGTCGCATGCGTCGTGAAAAGTCGTAGATGTCGGCTGACACTTCCGGCCAATTGATATGTCGAGGTGTGGGACAGAAAGTGAGTCCACGCGAAAGAACAGATATCTCGTCGGTCGAAAGAGGAGAATTAGAAAGATTAATAACAGAAGTGCTATCTAGTTGAATGTTAGCAGGTTTTGTTTTGCGTCGAGTACGTCTTCGTTTGGGAGGCGGAACATTAGAATGAGTGGAGTTATGGACAAATCTTGGTACATCGACGAATGCAAAAGACAGCTTAATAACGCCAAATTTTACCGACAACTAAACGAAGACATAACTTCTAACATACAAGAACGCATTACAGTGTATGTCAACAGAATGTACACTGACAACTCTATCAATGACAAGACGAGACAATACTTAATACAAACTGATGTTAAACCAGGACGCTTCTACATTCTACCTAAAATACACAAACCTGGTAACCCAGGACGCCCTATTGTGTCATCTAATAACCATCCCACTGAACGCATATCCCACTTCGTGGACTACCACCTTAAACCTTTAGTTAGTAAACTTCCTTCTTTTGTTAAAGACACTAATGACTTTCTTAATAAACTCCTTGCTATCCATAATTTACCCGCAAACTCTTTATTAGTTACCCTTGATGTCTCATCATTGTATACTAACATTCCGCATAATGAAGGCATTAACGCCTGTGATAATTTTTTGCGTACTCGCGCTCATATAACCATTCCTACTGGCACACTCTGTGACCTTATTCGCATGATTCTTACCATGAATAACTTTTCTTTTAATGACAACCATTACCTTCAAATCCACGGTACGTACCTTCAAATCCACGGTACGGCCATGGGTACCAGAATGGCCCCTTCTTTTGCTAACCTGTTTCTTGGCTATTTTGAAGCTAATGCCCTTGAAAAAGCCCCATTTCAACCTCACACCTGGCTACGATACATCGATGATATTTTTATGATCTGGACAGAAGGACTGGATAACCTAAAAATATTCATCGATTATCTTAATAACATTCACCCTACCATTAAATTCACCAGCTCATACTCTTCCACTAACGTACCTTTCCTTGATGTTAATGTTTCTTTAAACAATGGTAATATTGAGACTGACCTTTACACTAAACCTACTGATAAACACCAACATTTACTCTATTCGTCTTGCCATCCCCAACATACCAAAAAAGCTATTCCTTTTAGCTTAGCCCTCCGTTTACGACGTATCTGTTCTACCGACGAATCTTTTAAGACCCGTACTGCTGAATTAACTACATACCTCCTTAAACGAGGCTATAACCGCACCTTCCTTACTAGACAAATACAACGCGCTGCCGATATTCCTCGCACTCTCACTTTACAAACGAAAGACGCACACAGTTCTAACCGTATCCCTTTTGTTATTACTTTTAATCCATCCCTTCCACATATCTCTAACATCATTAGGAAACATTACAGCCTGCTGGTCTCTTCTAACCGCTGTAAGAAAACCTTTCAACACTTGCCCATGGTAGCCTTTAGACGTACCACCAACCTGCGTGACCTACTCGTTAAAGCTACACTCCCTTCTAACTCGACTAATTCCCAGCTCCAACTCCCACCTGGCTCGTTCCGTTGTAGGAAGAACTGCGCCACTTGCCCTTACATTTCTGACGGACTTACTAACTATACTTTCTTTGCTACCGGTGAAACGCGCTCTATCAAATTTAACCTGACCTGTAACACCAAAAATCTAATCTACATGATTCAATGTAACCGCTGCAATCTACAATATATAGGTGAGACTAAACGACGCTTAAAAGACAGATTTAACGAACACCGCCGGACGATAGATAACTCTAACAACAAATCTAAACCCACAACAGTTGCCGAACATTTTCTTAATTCTCCTAATCACACTGCCAACGACATGCAACGTATTCCTATCGAAAAAATATTTTCTAAGAGAGACTCTATACGTAAGGCCAGAGAAGCGTTTTTAATCGCACAGGCGAAAACACTCGAACCTCATGGCCTTAACATCCGGGAAGAGCCATACTAGATATCTGTTTTCACCTTCTTAACATTTTTTCACGATCTATCATATTGTAATCTGTTTTATGACAGCTCAGTATCAAGTTCAAAAATACATGCCAATGTAAATTTTCTTCATTGTACCTGAAGAAGGCTGGTGTGGCCAGCCGAAATATTGTACCACTAAATTCAAAATTCTACGTTGTATCGGTCTTTGCTTCTTCATAGTCATATGAAAACATTAAATATTTTTTTCCCTTTTTTATTTGTAGGAAACGGCAGTCACGAATGAATAGTCCAGTTTCGTATTCGAAAATTACTGCTGAATGCGATATCTACAGACGAATTTATATAGGGTTAGCCTCGTTCTCAAGTTTAACATTCATAAATACCAGCGAGAAGGTGCAAAACGCGAAACTATAACAATACGCAGAGTTGTAAATAGCCCACCTTGCATGCTGGTATTAATGATGTTTAACCTTAAAACGAGGCTAACCCTGTATTGCTTCTAATCGCATTCAGCGGTAATTTTCGAATACGAAACTTGACTATTCATTCGTTATTGGACTATTGAGCTCATTATCCCATGGGAAAGGTTTTCTGGAGAGCAAGCAATCCTCAAAATACAGTTTTAGAATTATATCGACAATCAATCGAAGGTGAAAAATAGTGTATTATACCGCCTAGTACATTGTCATTAAAGTGCATATAAGCCCTGGCCAGTTATGCTTTTTTTAAGCTTACACCTTAAAAGGTAGGGAAAAAAATCCGACTTTTTTAAATAAAAATGTTTTCATTACTTTTTTATCAACCAAACTTCCAAATTAAGAATAATTTCCGCGCACGTTCGGGGACTGGGACGAGACTAAAACGTGACATCATCAACAGAACTCGTCTCTTCGCGGGTATAAAGCGTTGGCTTATTTGCAAAATAATTGAATAGATAACCGAGAAAGATGATAATGTCGCGCTGAACGTTTCGGAGAGCGTTATTCGGCAAGGCCTATATCATGCAATGGCGGATCGAGCGTGTTCTGTTGATGACGTCAAACTAGACCCAGTGCCAATTTTGTAAAGCGCTCTCTCGCTCTTGATTTTCGTCCACAGGCAACCCAAGACACGTTTTTTGGCAACTTTGAACGGCCAATACACCATGACAAATAAATATAATCAACTTTTATTCCGGAATCCTTTGTCTATGGCATCTAGTCTCTTCGTAAGAAATATAATTAGCCAGGGCTTATATGCACTTTAATGAGGTATGGGGTGCAACTGGTAATAACCCACGGCGAAGAGCGAAAGATGAGAATGATGGCCCAGGCATCAACTCTGGCTAAGCGAGGGTGGGTGGGCGGGTCGTATAACTACCTGTTCGTCTTCTGGTTTCTTGCAAACAACACCTATAGGGAGCATTGTTCTCCCTTTTATACTCTCATTAATTAATTTCCAAGGCGTAATTTACATATTCAAATTGACTTTGAATAGCATTGACAAACAGGTTTTGCTAATAACACTACCGATCTCGTAAAAGTGCCTCTAAATAAATTAAATTAAGTCAAATAGTTGTTGTTCTCTAGTACAACCACGTGATTTTAACCTGCACAAGACCCAACTTTATGTCATTTTTAATCGCTTATTCGATTCAATCGATCAAGGACATAGTTAATTTTTTTTTGCCATATATATAATTTTCTATTCATTTGAAATAATATTAAATAATAATAAATATGTCATTACTAACATCATTTTCCAACTTAAATCTGTTAAAAAAATCCATTCTAACACAGCTGTGTCCGGCGCCACGTTATTGCGTTCTTCGAAGTAGACTATTTTTAACATTCATTTCTGTATAGGTTATTATTTCAAAATCCATTCCATACTGAAATCTGTGGTCTATATGCTGCAGTCTTCTCATAACAACATTTTACCGCCAGCAAGCCGCAGTCACCGCCAACATACTTGCGAAGTTGAATTCAGCTCAAGTTCGCAGGTGGTACCTGCGGCTTGCCGGCGGTAAAATGTTGTTATGAGAAAAGGCATCGCCAGTATACCTTCGGCAAATCCGGTGAAGTACCTGCGCCATATGAAAACCAGGTGTAAGTGTTAGCAGCCAAGGGTAACCACTTTAAATCGATCATGTAATATTTTCGCTATTACCCAAAACTTATTTTGTACTAACTACTTCACGGTATTTCAGTGTTCCTTTGTGAAATATTTTTTTTTCATTACAGTGGTTTGTAAGTGCCACCTATATTAAGCACTCTTTTTCCTTATTTAGCATCAGAAACTAGCAATTGATATGAAAATAAGAGTTATTTATTCATAGGAAAAATGGTATATCTAACTCGGTAATCCCATGGAAATTGCACGAGAGAGTGCAATTTTCCGTGGAATTACAAAGTCAGGCATGTGACTTACACAACAAATACAAAACACCCTAACCTTTAGAACGTCCAGTACAATATAGCTACAGTATAATTGTGCAATCAAAATACAGGGTATTACTCATGTGATTGTCCTTGAATCGCATAGTCCGATGGATTACTTGATAATTTATTATTTTTTGTAGATATTTTGCTAAGTTATAAATTATAGAGCGCGCAGCCCACAGTCGGTTAATTCCATTCTGAATCTCAACACTCCTCTCAGCCAATCAGCGTCTGATTCGCAAATGTTTGTTTTGAGTGGGTCAGCCATTTCTCACAGTGTCGCTTATTCATATGCTTAAAAGAAGCTGGATTTCACAAGAAACTGTCACTGTAATGTGATCAAACTTCGAAACAGAACATCAGAACACACGGCTGATCCACAAACACACTGGTGCGATTCGATTCAGCCGTGTGTTCTGATGTTCTGTTTCGAAGTCTGATCACATTACAGTGACAGTTTCTTGTGTAATCCAGCTTCTTTTAAGCATATGAATAAGCGACACTGTGAGAAATGGCTGACCCACTCAAAACAAACATTCACTCGGTCCATGTGATTGTAATTTTCTGTGGCGCGCCCGCCGGTGATTCTGAAACAAGCAGCGGCCTTTATCTTGTATTCAGCAATTATTCATTTTCTTGTATGTTTTGAATATAGCATATTTCTTTAATGTGATATTGTAGGTAGGCTGTTTGTTATCGGTATTGATAACAATATGAACTGCTTGTATCTTTCAAAGTTGTGTCACGTGACTTGAAAACTACCGTTAACGGTAAGTGAACTTAAATGAATATTTTTCCTTCATTGTTCTATGACTCATAATAAGGGCTTGAACAATCCGTCTTATAATCATGTCCAGATCATAACGGAAGCAATTAATTAAAGGAAGCAGGTCACGTGACATAGTAAATGGTAAAATCTATTATAATATAAATGACCGATACCACCTTAGAAGGTGGAAATACAATGCAATTGTCATTTTGAGCAGCTTTTAATAGTTCTTTGAAGGCACACCGGCGGGGATAGTTCCCCATTCCGAGTAACATTCTTGGAACAACTTGACTCTGACGTCAGTTCGTAACGAAATCCACAATCCAGTCCACAATATATCCTGCTTGGTAGATCGTACTGATTGAGTTTCACAGCAAGTATAGAGTGATCGATTAAATCGAAAGCTTTTCTAAAATCGAAAAGAACGCGATGGAACTGTTTCCGTCAGTGTGCTTGTACCAAGCATATTTCATTCTTATCAGGGTTGCGTGGTAGATGATTTTAGAATCTAAATGCGGGTCACACTAAAGGCTCGTTTAATTACGAAAGCTTTCAAAACATCACTAACTCGTGCCATTATTCAATTTCCGAATAGCACTCCATTTATGCGATTTCCCCTAGACGGACTCGACTAATTTTCTCAGAGAGAAAACAATTAAGGAAACATAGAATCTACTGTGAATTAATTTAGACATCGTTCGTTCTTACACCCAAAACTCCAAACAATGTTTCGTCCACATTTTGTGAATTTTCTCAAACTGATTCAAACATAAAAGCCAAGTAGTCGAATACTGAACCAGATAACAATATATAGTATTTAGTTTTAATTTTTGTGATGTACCTAACCGAATGTAATCGATCCGCAATTACCTCGAGAAATTCGTATCAATATTTAATACATACAAATCTAACTTAATGAATTGTTTATCAACTACAGCAAATTAAACTAGAGTTAGGATTACCATTTCTCACCGAACTTGAATGTGAAACTATAATATAAAGGAATCGCTTTCACTCTGGTTTTCTCAAATTCTTAATTATCGTTCTGTAAACATTATATATCACTTGTAAATGTGATATATATTAGCTATCCAATTTAAAAGACTTCCCTATTCTAGTAAAAACATATAGCCTTCCCTGTTCTAGTAAAAACATATCTATATGTTTTTACTAGAATAGGGAAGGCTTTTAAAGTGCATAGCTAATATGTATCACAGTTGTGCTGAATAGCAATCGTCATATGTTTACAGAACGATAATTAAGAATTTGAGAAAACCAGAGTGAAAGCGTTTCCGCCTTTCTATCATAGTATCACATTCAAGTTCAGTGACAAATGGTAATCCGAACTCTCGTTTAATTTGCTGTAGTTGATAAACAATTAATTAAGTTAGATTTGTATGTATTAAATATTGATAACAATTTCTCGAGGTTCTATAGAACCAGAAAGCTCCATATTTTCTTCATGTCTTTAAAAAGGGACTCTACTGAATAGACCAGTTCGCGGTTTTATATTTTGACATTTTGAATTAGATTGAAAGGTATTATAAGAAAACATGTGGAAATTTTGGAGAGTTTTGGCAGTCTCGCATTTAGTGATTTTCAAATTTCAGTACAATGAGGTATTACAAGCGCCAATAAATGGATACAATTTGAGCTGGGTTGAGTGCTAACAAATGTTAGTTTTCTATACAATTCCTGTATCATGATTATATTAATGATTTGAGTACAAAGATATTGATACATCTGAAATTTGAGGTTGTTTGGGTAAACACTCACAACATGCCAAAGCTCCAAACTTTAGAAATTTTCACACGTTTTCTTATAAATCGAATACTTTTGTACTTCAAAAGACAATCCAAAATCGGTCGGAAAAAACGCAAACTGGTCTATTGAATTGCCACAACGAAGATGACAATTTCAGCGTTCCTCTGATCTTAGTTCAGTAGACCAATCTTAGTTCAGTAGACCAGGGCTAGTTTAAATGATGCCTGTCTTATTATGCATATACGTGATTTTAGGTTATATTTCTAATGAGTTTACCTTGAGTGTAATATGGCTTTACATCCTGTGACACATAGGATAGTCAACAGAATAACAAAATCGGAAGGCATCTCAGTAGGAGATTATTCGACGGCTAACATCACAGGACTGATTCAGAGTTCTAATGTTTGTTTGGTGTACTCACCAGTGGTATAAATTACGGGCTATACTTTGTTTCCAATTAAATGAAGTCATGAAATGTGAATCTCTGCAGGACAAACATGAAATATTAAAATGGTCCAAGTGATGACATTATGGCTACACTTGTTTGTTTTTATTCCATGACTTTGGAAATATAAACCAAGTATAAAGTCGGATCTCCTTGAAGTCAGTTGTATGAGAATTTGAATCAAGTTTACAAAAAAAACTCATTGAGCCATTACTTCAAAAACAAATTCAGAAATAAGTTAATATCTGACAGAGATATAAGTTTAAGGTGACGTTACACGCGATAATTTTATTTAAACTCATTGAGCCATTACTTCAAAAACAAAATTCAGAAATAAGTTAATATCTGACAGAGATATAAGTTTAAGGTGACGTTACACGCGATAATTTTATTTTTTAACATCGATTTTTCGTCCAGCATTTTTTTGCTCGAATAGTCAACATAATGTAACCGCATGGCGTGCTGGAATATGTTGACGCATTCTTCGTTAGTGTGGCTGCATGAATTACCTTCAAAGACATGCAACATTGTTCTGCGCGGCGTATTTTGTTGGAGTTGCTTTGTGGGACATATCCTTCCCTGCTAGCAGAGATCTCTTCCTTCCCAAGGAGAGAGAGAGAGAGAAAGACAGAGACAGAGGACAGAGACAGAGACAGAGACAGAGACAGAGAAAGGACAAATACATGCTCTGTCGGTGTAGGACGCCTGCAACCCAGGGCCTGTCATAATCCCCCACGTGACTTTCAAACCCGATGTCAATCAACGTGGGTTCAAATAGTTTAAGCGACATGCTGTGCTTTCCATGCGCATGCATCACACATTTCCAGTAAAAACCAGTTTCAAAAATCCTGTTTGGTTGTCCACGGTTGTTGACGGCGGTCTATTAAAGAAAGCGTCCTACACCGGCTTGTCTCCCGTCTCCCATCTATTTTTCTCTTCTCTCTTCTCGCTTCTCTTAATTCTCTTCCTCTTCTCTCTTAATTCTCTTCTTTCTCTCTTAATTCTCTCTCTTCTCTCTTATCTCTTCTCTCTTAATTCTCTCCTCTTCTCTCTTAATTCTCTTCTCTTCTCTCTTAATTCTCTCCCCTTTTCTATTAATTCTCTCCGCTTCCTCTCTCCTCTCTCTCTCTCTTCTCTCTTAATTCTCTCCTCTTTCCTCTGCTCTAAACGTATTGCTGTTAAGTCCTAATATCAAAGAAGATTGGACAAACTATAAAACGTGCAAAAAATATTACTAACAAAGAAATACGAAAAGCGAAAGCCTTGTACTATAAGAAATCATATTAATACGAATTCAAGAGAATCCCAGGGAAATCTGGAACACAATAAATGAAGTGTTGTCACGTAATACAAAACTAAAATCGAATATTGGACACCATTAAGACCGAAAAATTCTACATTTACTGATGCTAAAGATATCTCGGAAATATTTAATAATCATTTTACAGAAATTGGCCCTAAACTAGCATCTGGTATCCCACAAGGACCTACGACCTACGGTGACTATATTAACAAGACTAAGTCCTCGTTTCAGTTAAACCGAACATAACACCGACAATAATCTTAGATCTTCTAAAATCCATGTCTGCAAAAAAAGCAACGAGCTTAGATAATATACCATGCCGTTTACTGAAAGAGGCTGCTTCTGTAATTTTGTGAATCTCTTGCGTCAATTTTCAATAAGTCCGTAGACACTGGAATTTTTCCAGAGGGTTTGAAACTCGCAAAAGTCACTCCCATCTATAAAGCAAAGGACAAGGACAATATGAATAATTATCGTCCAAGTATCTGTTCTATCCTCTATAGCCAAAGTTTTTGAAAAGGTAGTTTACAATCAATTGTACATTTATCTCAATCAAAAACAATCTTTTGTCTAAATTCCAGTCTGGCTTTAGACCTTACCACTCAACAACTACTGCTTTGCTGATGCTACTAATGAATGGTTATCAAAATTGGACAAAGGTTTACTAAATTCTGTGGCTTTCTTAGATTGTTCAAAAGCCTTCGACACAGTTGACCATACGACTCTGTTACAAAAATTATCCCTTTATGGTGTTACAGAGAAATCACTTAAATGGTTTAAATCTTATTTGACAAATCGTCAGCAGAGATGTTACGTTAATGGAGAATTATCATCACTTAAATATTTGACATTGCGGTATTCCCTCAAGGGTCTATTCTTGGTCCCTTGTTAATTTTGATATATATCAATGACTTACCAAACAGCTTACAGTTCTCAACTCCTAGAATGTACGCTGACGATACTAATATTACAAGCTTCAGATAAATCATTGTCAGAAATAACAAAATCAGCAAATTCCGATCTATCAAAATATTAGCAATAATTTCAACATTTATATAAACAATAATCCAATTGAAAGAGTTTCTTCTAGTAAAACAAGGTTATGATATCAGATCCAATGACATCCGTAGCAGCCTCGACTGGGACAATCTTGTTGTAAGACGTTTAAAGCACAAAGCTATCACGATGTTTAAAATTCAGAATAATAATGGCCCTTTGTGCTTGAGAGAACTTTTCAGATCAAATAAAACAACATACAATCTTCGCAATGGTGAAAACCAGTTATCCTTACCAAAACCTCGGACTGAGTATCTGAAAAGAGCTTTCGCATATGATGGTGCTAAACTCTGGAATGGATTACCAAGTTACATGAGACGGCAAACGAGAAGTTGCCAGTTGTACTCCTGTAAATTCTTTGTAATATATTATATATATATACAATCATCCACATCTGTCCAATTCGCTAGGTTGAACAAACATGGAATCATGATACAATGCGCCATCTCGGCTATCACCATAATGGCTTTATGGCAACTCTGCACTTTGGACATATATATATTTTAAATAATTATCTATTTATCTATATTATATTATCAAGACTGTTTGTAGTCTTTTTAAACTCGGCTTTCATGAAAAGCAATATACTGTATATTGATGTAATTCCGAGTATAAATAAAGTGTCACTCACTCACTCACTCACTCTCTTCTCTCTTCAAAAGAGCTTTCGCATATGATGGTGCTAAACTCTGGAATGGATTACCAAGTTACATGAGACGTCAAACAAGCTTGTCGTCCTTTAAACGGGAGCTATCATCCATTGAACCATAACTGGTTTTCTATATTTTAACCATCTATTTATCTATATATAGATATTTTTTTAATGTTTTTAATAATTATCTATTTATCTATATTATATTATCAAGACTGTATTGTAGTCTTGTTAAACTCGGCTTTCATGAAAAGCAATATACTGTATATTGATGTAATTCCGAGTATAAATAAAGTTTCACTCTCTTCTCTCTTCTCTCTTCTCTCTCCTCCCTTCTCTCTTCTCTCTTCTCTCTTCTCTCTTCTCTCTTCTTTCTTCTCTCTTCTCTCTTCTCTCTTCTCTCTTCTCTCTTCTCTCTTCTCTCCTTCTCTCTTCTCTCTTCTCTCTTCTCTCTTCTCTCTTCTCTCTTCTCTCTTCTCTCTTCTCTCTTCTCTCTTCTCTACTTTCGCTCTTCTCTTCCCTTTCTTTCCTTTCTTCTCTTTTCTTTGCTCTCCTCGCTCGCCATGGAAGGAAGAGTTATCTGCGGGCAGAGAAGTATAACACCTGTTCACTACTCCAACGTAAACGAGGCTACGTTAACAAACAAAGACCCTACTCCTCCCGCCTTTAGCAGGATATAATCACGTGATCACCACAGGAAACCCAAGCTCTGTTTGTGTTTTAAATGATAAGGGTTTGAATCAGATTTTTAACGAGTATTTGGTTGTATCCGTTAAGCAAGAAAAACAGAAATAAAATCAATGAAAACTTACCTGAAGTCTTTATCTGTTCGTCATTGGACTTTGTATGCAGAATTCGCTGAAATTGCATATAGAGCCCAATGAAGAACATGAAGAATTCAGGTAAGTTTTCACTGATTTTATTTCAGTATTTCTTGCCTAACGGATACAAGGCAAATAGTCGTTAAAAATCTCATACAAACCCTTATAATTTAAACGACAAACAGAGCTTGGGTTTCTTGTGGTGGTCACATGTTAAAGTTTGTGTACTGGAAGGCAAAACATATTAAATATGATAAAGGCACTTGTATGAGTTTTCCACTTCCAATCGATTGTACTGACCTTTCTAAAACTTACGTTTTGAAGATTATTTTGCATCCAGTAAAGCCTTTCCCGTGATTCATTCGTTATTGATGTCATATAGAGATTACAGTTCAAATAGCAACTGCGGCGTACGGGTTTTTATTCACGAGTTGTCATGAAGTTTGAGAAAGCGAACGAGCGAGTCTTCGAACGAGTTTTGCTGTTATCTGTTTATTATAGATCATACGATTATAAATGATATTTAGTATATACCACACTAGTGAATACAGTTGAACCTCCCGTAAGCGACCACCCTCGGGACCTTGAAACGTGGTCGCTTACGAGAGGTGGTCGCTTACGAGAGGTGGTCGCTTACGAGAGTAACAACCACAGGAAGCCCACATTTTAGTAATATGATATCTGGGTTCTAGGGACAGGAAATAACAATACAACAACATATAATTTTATCACTACAGTTTATTTATTATGGGTTTGTAGTGCTCCACCCTCAAAACCTTTAACATTTTCAGCGAACATGAACTTCAACAGATAAACGGGGATTGATAGTGTCAAACAATATTTACAGTTTATGGCTTGAAAAACCTTTTAATCGCGGATTGTGTGAACGATTTCAGTTGTATGGGCGCTTACCGGATGCAAAATAACAAAGAAAAATCCTACTCCCCAAGCCCAAAGGTTGTCGCGGTCGCTTACGAGAGGTGGGGCGCTTACGAGAGGAATTCAATGCTGTGATTTGACTGAAAAGACAAAACGAGCTTTTGGTAAGTGGTCGCTTAAGAGAGGTGGTCGCCTACGAGAGGTAGGTGGTCTCACACAGAGAGGTTCCACTGTATCACTTTTCGCGCGCTCTCTGATTGGCTACTCAAACAGTGAATATGATTTGGGCCGCGTCAGGCAAAAAGGGCCCGGACGACATAACATGTAAATGTCTTTCTGAAATTGTACCATGTTTTTTTTGGACTTAGTGGTGCGATTACAATATGCATCGCGAGCGCCACATTGTGCTATTAACAAGTAGTGTTGATTTCATGAAATTGACCAGTGAAATAGAATACGAAATTTACGATATATTTTTACACGAGGGTGTGATCACAATTTTAGCAGGCGCAAATGATTCCTTATCTAGTCAGACGATTGTTTTCAAGGTGTAACTTGTACTATTGCTAAAATAAAATTATGAGCTGCGGGGAGTAGAATGACTGCAGAAAAGATTTTTTTGGCCAAAAAGTGATCATCTTGTTCATCCCAATTTTTTTTTTATCTTTAATGCCAGCAGGTATAAATGAATGTCATATATAATTTTTGTGGTCATATTTGTAATCGGGCCCTTGCATCAAAAATCACGTAAATTTCACCCCTGAATTTTGTTGTCAAATTCTTGAAACTAACATTTATTGTTAGGAATGAAATGTAGCGCTTCTCGTCAAGAATACAATACAATCTTCAAAACTGTTATTAGGAACATCTTTGTAGGAATTAATTAAACTTGAATGTCATCCGGGCCCATTTTGCCTAACGCCGCTCATTTCATATTCACCTCCGAGCAAAGCAGCGATCATCTCGCGCGAGTTTTTGTCCACTTGACAGAAAATAAAATAACTATTGGTGCTGGCTATTCACCTGCAGTGTGGTTATATACTAAAACAATTATTAATCGGCTCGGGTAAATATCCACCCACTATTCACCCTCCACTTCGGTGAATAATTGTTAAATATTTTTTAATACTTCAACGGCTCAAACTAGCTAAATGCAGTTGGTAATGCATGTTGAGTTTTGGTACTGAAAGTGTTTAAAATGTACCTTTAGTTTTCAGTCAGATTCAATTCTGTTCAGTCACTATCAGATTCAATCACATAGCGACGACGACGCTTTATTGACTTTGAGAACTAATAGTCAGCATCGCCATCTCTCTGTGTCTTGTATTTTTGTTATTTTGTTGATCTAGAAATTCACTCCAAAGAGCAGTCACAAAAATACAAAGCGAGAAGAACCTTTCAACCTAATACTAATACTCGTTCAGCTGGACCCCTCCACCAGTGCGTGCTCACTTGACCTCAAAGTATCTTACCCACGTCTAACTCTGGTAAGCGCACTTTCTTCTATATTGTCACTAATCTTTTCAATGCTCTTCCATCTAAGCAGCTGACTACTACTTCTGTTCCATCCATTAATGATATTTCTGCAAGGCTTACTACCTTTAAGAAAAAAACTTCGTAAGTTATTTTGTCACTTTCTCTGCTCTGTTGATCACCTGGAAGAAACTATTTTACCACTAATGCCCTCGCTTCCTGCTTTACTGTAACTGCACCCACCAGATAAATATATTAAGTAAGTTATTGCCATATTGCCTTTAGTTAGTCATATAGTGTGTTAATATATTATATTATATTATATTATATTATATTATATTATATTATATTATATTATATTATATTATATTATATTATATTATATTATATATTAGTATATACCCAACTCAAACAACCCTCCTGAGAACGCGCAATTCCCATTGGTTCGCAAACAGTAGATGTTTAACAATTAGACCCGCAGCCCGAATCAGGGCTACCAGTCAATAGCCCATGAGGGGGATGAGGTCTAATTGTTTTAGTATAAAACTAATTAGTCGGACAGTAGAAAATCATAGAAAGAAACAAATTGAAGTTGAAACAAAATTGAAATTATTTCGTGAAAATGCGAGAGCGGTCTTTTTCTCTACCATGGGCTATCACAAATAGACCTATATATAGTAGGGTAGCCAATCAGAATACAGGTTTTGTAATAGTCCAGTAGTTGGTTTTATACTAATTAGCAAATTTCCTCTGGTTTTCCGTGGTGTGGACTCTTATTTACCACGATTTACGTCATCACATTCGTCAAAATTTGTTGTGGACTCACAAGGCGCACGGGAAAACCAGAGGAAATTTGTTTTTTTACAACAATATTAGAAAACGTACAAAAAATAGTTTCGTTACAAAGCGTGAACAAAGCGTGACAGCTTTGAAGGCAGAGCCCAGCATTTGTCTACAACTTTCTCTCGCGTCAGTACCGTTGTCTGGACTCTCAATTTACCACACGCACTATCGACCAATCAGATCGCGAGATTACCGGCAATTGTGGTAAAATAAACAATAGCTACCTCCGAAACATGGGCTATTCATCCAGCAACAAGGAATGGCCGCTGAAAACTCGCGTTTTGCGACAATTTCGGAGGAAGATTATTCGAGAAATTTGAAAATACAAAGCAGTACCAGATAACACAAAAAAAGCTACTAAATACGGTTTGAAGGTGTTTCAAGGTAAGAATACATTATAGTGCCACGAAAAAACACGACTTAAAAGATAAAAAGCTAAGACATTGGCTTGTTTTTGTTCTGAAGTTGCAACTGTTTTTTTTGCACTTTTGACACAAATAATTTTGTATTTTTTAGAGTGGTTTTCAACAGCAAGATGAGTTTTCAATCAAGTGTACCGCAGCTATAAATCTTAGTGCATGCTTTATTTTTATTGTCTTGTAATTTAATTAGTGAGGACCGTATGTTAGATAACTGTAAGGTTCTTTCCTCTATAAATAAAGGTTTACTTGTATTGTAATCTTCAACCATTTTTCAAAAGCAAACCGAGAAGCCATTGGAGTGCCATTCACATGTACACACAAATCTCATTGGTTGAGTCGCTGTTTTCTAGTTGCTGATTGGTTATATTTTTTCACATGTGAAAAAGCTATACGCGATGGTGATTGGACGTATCGCTATATTTTTACATGTAAAAATATAAGATATAGAGTTTTACGCATGGACTTTATGCAATGAAATTCTCGTAGTATGTATAACAAATAGCATTACGTGACTGTTTCTTTGCAACTACTGAAAGGCCTAGGCAACTCGTACCATTTTTCACAAAACAAAATTGACTGCTTTTCTCCCCGCACACACCATAGCGACAGATAATCGTTTGACTTTAACACTTAAAATGTTCTCCTTCATGGATACTTATCTTCCATTAAAAAGTCGGAATTCCATACCGGCTGCTTAGTATACTGTAAACAAAAAATCGCTCGTGCTGTTCTAGAATCTGAATGCGGGTCACAGTAAGGGCTCGTTATAATTACGAAAGCTTTCAAAACATCAACTAACTCGTGCCATATTCAATTTCGAATACCA